>APFE031729876.1:29055-49263 GCA_000404065.3 Pinus taeda | reverse complement strand
ACAAATAATAATGTAAGGGCACAATAATAACAATAGTGGGATTCTATGGGGCACAATAGTAACAATATGGGCACTACATGGGTACATCAATATAATAAGTGGGTTGTACTAATAACAATAAGGGGTTACACTAGTAGTATAGGGGCCTAACAGAGGACAGAGCGAAAGCAAAGTTATTTTGGTCTAAATCCCAACAGAATCCATTTTCCGAGTTGAAGCATCGCCTCTGCTCTGCACCAATACTAACATTACCACACCTGCAACAACCATTTGAGATCGAGATAGATGCCTCTGACTATTCTATTGGAGTGGTTTTACTCAGCAGGGGCATCCAGTGGCATATCACGGTGAAACACTTTCAGACACAGTTCGAAAGTATCCCACCTATGACAAAGAGATGTATTCCTTTGTCCCGGCCTACTGACAATGGAAGCATTACATTCTGGGGAAGGAAACAGTCATCCACACATACCTTTGACCCCTATAGTTCATACAAACACAAGGGAAGTTGCATAATGATCTCCATAATAAATGGTCCACATACCTGCAACAGTTCCATTTGAACATTAAGTACAAGAAAGGAAGCACCAACAATGTTGCAAACTTCCTTAGCCAACCACTATGCTCGACTATTGTGGCCACGAGATTGTGGGATGGCTGCACCTTTACAAGAGCGATCCAAAATTCGGCAGCACATACGAATCACTCCTATAAGGTAAGAAAGTTCCAAATTTTCACCTTTAGGATGCACTGTTATGCCACCTGTGACACATATGTGTTCCTTTAAGCGAACGTGCCAAGATGATTTGGGAGACACACTATAGTTGGCTCGTTGGACATTTCGAGGTAGAGAAAAAAGTGGCAGTACTACAGAAGTATTTTTATTGGCCGAACCTTCAACAAGATGTTGGGAAGTACATCAGATCCTGCACTGCCTGTGACATTTCCAAAACGACCATCAAGAAGAAAGGTCTATATACTCCTATGCCTACTCCTAATCGACCTTGGGAATCCATCTCCATGGATTACATGTTGGGACTTCCTTCTACTAAGAATGTGAATGACTGCATTTTCATGGTCATCAACAAATTCTCTAAGATGGCCATTTTGGCAACTACAAGAAGAGTATCACGACAGAAGACACTACTAAGCTCTTCTTTGAATGAGTGTGGGTATATTTTTGGATTCTACAATCCATTATCTTGTATTGGGACAATAGGTTCCTAAGTACGTTTTGGTCAAGTCTCTATTCAATGTTGGATAGCAAGCTCATTAAGTCCACGATTTTCCACCCCCAAACTGATGGCCAAACAGAGGTCGTCAACAAGATGATCATACACATACTTCGTATGTACAACTCGAAGGATCCACGCACATGGGATGAAATCCTCCCCTATGTTCATCATGGGAACAACAAATCTCACCATAACTCAACTGGACACAACCCCTTTCAAGTGGGGTTAGGATTCTAGCCACTATGTCCCATTGATGCGGCCATACCATTTGCAACTACTGAGGTAGATTTGGCTCATGTCCAGTCTGAAGTTGACAGCATCATTGAGAGCATTCAGCAAATCCACCAGTAGGTCCATGACATATTTGACAAAGCCAACGCTAAGTATAAGCAGTGCCATGCTCAACATCGGGTGCCACACAAGTTCGAGGTGGGTGACAAAGTTTGGTTACATCTGCAGAAGGAGTGCCTCGTTGGGCCCCACAAAAAACTTAACCCACTCTTATATGGGCCTTACACCATCGCTAAGGCTATATGGGACAATTATTTCGAGCTCAGCATCCCACCATTCCTTGGCCTGCACCCAGTGTTCAATATGGACCACCTTTAACCATACTTTCCTCCATTACTAGACACATCAGACATTGCAAAACAACTCACACCAATAGAGTTAAACCCAGACTGCATGGAATAGGCCATAACTAATCGTATCATGGAAACATAGATCAAGAACACTCACCAATAGAAGATCCAATTAAGGTAAGTGGCTCACCAGGGACCAAGTCCGGGAGAAGTTTCCCTATGTCATGGAGACACTCAATGCAATGGGGACCATTGCTTGCTAAGGAGGAGGACTAATCTAGGTGGATATTGGTGGCCACCCACCTATTCCACTTGGACCCCCAACACTGTCTATTTTAGTTTTTCAGTTTCCTAATTGTATCACAATTTACTATTTTTGGCATTTTTTCGGGTCCTGAAATTCCAGAGCCCTTTTGAGGCCCTAAACAACATTTTTAGGGAAAACGGAGAGACCAGAGAAATCCCAAATGCAATTGTTGATCTTTTTTTAGCCTTCTCTTCGAGACCTTCAGAATGAGGTATTGTGATAGCCAAACGGAGATCGTACACCAAAGTTATGACCTCAGGAGGTTGATGTACCAATTTACCCAAACAGAGCCCACGGTTTTAGTGCTTCATCTCCTGGGGTTAGGTTTTTGGATGCTTAGGGTTTTCCATTGTTTCTCAATAATAAATATGCCTTTGAGCCTCATTGTAACATAGTTCAGACGCATGTAGCTTCCACATCTCTTCTTAGATATAAGCTACCATCACCCACGCTAGTTCATTTTTATTTCTATATGTAAGCATATTTTAGTTCTTTGACATTAATGAAATGAAGTTTTATTTATGTTGCATCTCTATGTATATGAATATTTTTGTATTTTGTTGCGTTCATGCATAAGTTCGGCTCAGTGGTATTAGAGCAGTTTTCTCTCTCTATTTTTCTTTGCATATCCTAATGAGGTCAGGGTATAAAGAGTTAGAACTGCAACAAAACCTTGTGATTAGCATCCCTTTTTACTTCCTTTTTTGCATCTAGAACCCACTTTTGGTGTTATTTGTGTCCACTTATCAAATATGGTGCAAAAATTGATGTAAATTTTGCACCAAGTTTTGCACCAAGTCTTACACCAAGTTTAGCACCAAGTATTGTAATAGGATTTGCACCAGGTTTTATGCCAAGTTTTGTGCCATCATTTGCACCATGTTTTGCATCAAGTTTGGCACCTAATTTTGTTTCATCAACTTTGCATCCTCTATTACATCCACTTTTTGTGCCTACGCTTGCATCAACTTTTTCATCATCTCTTGCATCCTATTTTGCATAATTTTTTGCATCCATTTTTGCATCATTTTTTGTATCCCCTTTGCGCCAAGCTTTGCATCGAGGTTTGTATCTAGTTTTTCATCTACTTTTGTTGCATCCACTTTTGCATCTAGTTTTTCATCCATATTTACATCCTCGTTTTCATTTGTTATTGTGTCCACTATTGCATCCAATTTTCTTGTGCCATAATTTTCACCTAGTTTGGCACCTCTCTTTGCACCCATTTTTGCTTCTAATTTTGCATCCACGATTTCACCCTCATATACATCTAGGTTTTCATCGACTTATATATATATTAATATATATATATATATATATATATATATAATATATATATATATATATATATATATATATATATTCATCCCTTTTTGTATCCACTTTTGTGTCAATATTTGCATCAAGCTTTGTGTCTCATAGTGCATCAACTTTTGCACTGAATTTTGTTGCATAAACTTTTTCATCCTATCTTTCATCCATTGTTGCACCCATGTTTACATCCACTTTTGCATCCCTTTTTTCATATTCTTTTGCATCTTCATTTTCTTCTTTTCTTGCATCTTCATTTGCTTCTTCTTTTTGCATCTATCATTACATCCACTTTTGTTGTGCCACAGTTTGTGCCATATTTTTCACTTACTGTTGTACCTATGTTTTCTTCCAATTTTGCATCCATCTTCGCATCCTCTTTTGCATCAAATATTGCATCTATTTTTGCATCCACTTTTGTGTTGAGTTTTGCGTCTCATTTTATATCTTATTTTGCATCTACTTCCATTGCATCCATATTTTGCATCCAATTTTGTTTCTTCTATTGCACCCATGTTTGCATCCACTTTTACATCCCTTATTACATCTTTTCTTGCATCTAAGTTTGCATATTTTTTGAGTGTCTATTATTACATCCACTCTTTTTGTTCCATATCTTGTGCCTACTGTTGTAACCCACATTTTCTTTCCACTTTTGCATCCAAATTTGCATCCTCTTTTGTGTCCAAGTTTGCATCAAATGTTGTTTACGTTTTTTGCATCCCATTTTGCATCTACTTTTACATCCACTTCTGATGCGTTCAATTTTGCATCTAATTTTGTGTGCACTATCGCATCCATGTTTGGTCCACATTTACATCGCTTTTTGCATCCAAGTTTACCTCATTCTGCATCCAAGTTTGTCTTTTTTTGCATTCATTTTTGTATCCACATTTGTTTCACCACAATTCATGTTAAAAGTTTATGCCTACTATTGCACTCATGTTTTCTTCCACTTCTGCATCCATGTTTGCATCCTATTTTGTGTCCAAGTTTGCATCAACTATTGCATCTACTTGTTCATCCACTAAATTTGTGTTAGTTTTTTTGTCTTGTTTTGCATCTACTTATGTTGTTTCCACTCTTCATCCAATTTTACGTCTATTGTTGGCCCCATTTTTTCTTCACTTTTGCATCCCTTTTTCCAACACTCATCATTCAATTTTACGTCTATTGTTGGCCTCATTTTTTTCTTCACTCTACATTCAATTTTACGTCTATTTGTACGTGCTTAATATTGGCATAAATTCTACACCAATTGGGCTTCACACAGACCATTTTTCTCAACCCATATTTAGGTAAATCTTACGTTTCTGAAAACTTAATTGACGACTCTTCCCTGGCCAGTATTCATTAATATCTGACTTGAAAACCTAGAAAAAACAATGAATTTTGAACCATCAACTGCAACAAAAAAATAAACCATTCGACATTACCCAATTGTAGTTCTATGTGCTAAAAATGAAATTGCAGCATTAAAACAATTCCAGTCAGTCATGACCATGGACCCTCTGTCTAAAAAAATTATAACTATTGTTGGAGAGGTAAATCCCCTCTACGGATAGAGGCGATCCCTACTAGCCCAGAACGGGTCTAGCAACAATCAATCAATGCTACTCTGCAAGTTCCTAGTTGCAATTAACAAGTGGGTAATAGACACCTACTTGGATTCCAGCGCTATGTTTGACGAAGAGATGGCCTTCTCGCTCCTTCGCTCCAGCCGGTCACAATCCTCCACTATCCTCATGGGCGGACACCTGCACAAGCAAAGAGAAGACAAACACAAGCGTAAAATCTACTAAAAACAACTATACATCAGTCAGAAAGGATGTAATTCACATTAATCATTCATAAGACAAATGAGAATGGAACCATAACAGTAGTCATCTATCTTTATTAATCAAATACAGAAAAGGTACAACCAATGTTCTGACGCTGAGTCCTTCTCTGGAGGGTCCAGCCAGCATGTCTCGTAAGCATTCACCTTTGAAGGTAGATCTCCCAAGCCAAAGAACTCTCTCTCACATACAAGGCAACAAACTCATAACCTTCCTTAAGCTCTATAAAAATCCTCACACAACACACCAAATGCCTACAAAGAGCAGCACTAATGCACTAAGAATTCCTCTATGTCAAAGTCTATATGTTCCAAACTAGCTGCTCATGGCAATGGTGGAGGCTTATATAGGAGAAGGAGTCTCCATGAATAGTGAAAGGATGAGCTTATCCCCAAGAAAGGTGGTTCATAAGGCGAACAGACATGTCCTAGAAGGGAGGGCGAACTTTACAAAGCCAACAACCAGGTCTGGAGTCATCTGGAAGGCTGGCTGTTAGAACAAACTTGCCCAAACAAGATCAGCGCGGGTGCATAACTGGGCTGGCGCGCTAGCATTGCATCTCAATACAGAAGAGGTCTGGTCAGCACGATTTTACACATGCGGAGAGTGCGCTGGCTATGAAATCCGACCAGCGCGGAAAACCCGTGTGTTTCCGTGCTGGCAGCGCATCAGTCGCACTAGAGGCCGCCAGTCAGTGCGGTTATTTCAATAACAGTCGCGATGATCCAATAAACTTAGGCAAAGAGGGTTTTTTGGCCATTTCAGAGAGCATGAGCATGATGGATTTGATTTCATGACACAGTAGGGAGACTGACAAGGAGACAGTGACATTTTACTGTGTAACAAGGGTTTCTCATTGTTTCTCAATAATAAGAAGAACGCCGAGCCTCATTGTAACACAGTCCGGAGGGATGTAGCCACCACATCTCTTCTCAGAGATAAGATACCATTTTCTGAGCTAGTTTATTTCCATTTTGTAAGTAAGCATATTTCAGTTCTTTGATATTAATGAAATGAACTTTTATTTATACTACATCTCAGTGTTTATGTTTGTATCATTATTCTATTGTCTTATTTTATAAGTCTGGATCAATGTATCAAAGTGATCTTCTCTTTATTTGTTTTTCTTTGCATGTCCCCAACGAGGTCAAGGTATAAGGAGTCAGGGATCAAACTGGTTGAACCTTTGCAAGACCAGCCTCGCAAACCCTGAAAGCCTCCCATGTCATAAGAAAAAAAGATGAGGGAGTAGGATATCCTTTCAAAATATTTCTCGAGGAAGCCCTCAAGCGACAAAGGAATGTGATGATGGATAAATTTACCCAGATCCTTTCGCGACTACCCATAGGCAACGCTTCTTCATCCAAAAACCACTATGGAGATGCCACTACCTTTAAGGTACACGTCAACTTTGACATTCCCATATTTCAAGGATACAGACACCGTAGATAGATGGTTAAATCTGTTGGAAGGATACTTCTCATTTCATGACTTTTCCAATCAAGAAAATATTACTTTTTCACTCCTAAAAGTAGCCCCCCATGTCAAGGACTTGTGGGAGACCTACTTTTAACAAAAGGACGAGAGGGAATCCTCATTGTTTTCAGTCGTACCCACTTGTAATTATTTTCGGGACACCATCAAGGAACAATATTACCCTGTCAAGAGATATGATCATAAATACATAAAGTGGATGACATTGTGGCAGGGAAGGGACCAAGATGTGTGAGAGTTTTCAAATATTTTTCATACCCTTCACACGAAGTCGGGTATCAAGGATTCTGGGAGACATTTGGTACTCAAGTACTGCGACTGTCTACACAAGTACATCCAGGACAAGATGGAGTTCCCAAACATCTCCTCGCTTGGCGTTTCCTATAGATACTTTGTCAAAACCAATCCGAAATTTAAATAGAAAAGTAGAGACTTTGATTTGTGAATCCAAAGCAAGGGAAAGGCGCCCCCAAACTGCAGAACAAAGGATAAAGCCAAGGTGAGGTGACCCAGGAAAACTCGTCGAAACTATAAGAAAATAAGAACACCACAAAAAAAAGGACATAGGGAAATGGTTTGAGTTCAATAAGAGCCCCACTCACAACACAGTGAGCATCGAGTCAAGTAGTCATTAGGGGATGAGTTGAAAGCTTCTTAATCAGATGCATGTTCCGAATTTGAGTCAGAACCTAACAAGCGAAATGATAAAGGGAAGCATATTATTGATGTGAAGCCTAGTGCCATTGTTTCCGCCACCAAGCTTCAAATGATTGAGCCCTAAAATCCTTAGGAGGGGGAGTGAATATTCCTCTCACATATGTGGGTAAAGGGTTCCCCACAGTAGTTCATTATCGACAGCAAAAGCCCAAAGAACCTCATTTCGGCAGAGGTCATGAAGTGGTTGGGCCTACCAACCACACCACACCTGTAGTTGTACACCATTGGGTGGCTTCACCAAGGACGAGATATCTGCGTCATCTAACAGTGTCACATTCCCTACAACATCAAGCCCTTCACAAATGAGGTACTATGTGATGTTGCTCCTCTTGAAGTTTGTGATGTATTATTAGGCCAACCATACTTGTGGAAGCGTCATGATGTGTATGAGACTAGGTCTCACACTGTTATTATTTCTTTGGGAAATAAGTTATACAAGATACCAGAGGTATCACCGCCTACCGCCATATATTTGATATATGTGAAGCAATGCAGTAAGATCATTTCCAAGACCGAAAAATTTGTCTTCCTTGTGATTTTCCCTCAGGGAAAGAAGAAGGTCGTTGCCACATTTATGGCCTCCAAACAGAGCTCCTCTGCATTGAAGCAACAAATGGACAGGGTCATGTAAGAGTATAAGGATATCTTCACCTCACCCATAGGGGTACCCCTACATTGTCACGTCAAGCACCCCATCGATATGACCCCGGGCATGCTACTACCCAATGGGTCAATCTATCTACTCTTTGTTCTAGATAATCATGAAATCAAGAGGAAGATTCAGGAGTTGTTGCATAAAGGGAACATCAGCTCGAGTTCATCACCTTGTGGGAGCCCGATCATGTTGGTACAAAAGAGGGACATGACCTGGAAACTTAGTATTGACTCTTGGGCACTGAATAAGATCACTGCTCGTAATATGTATCCAATCCCACATATTGTTGACCTTCTGGACCAGGTCAAGGGGGACAAATATTTCAGCAAGATTGACTTGAAGTCCAGTTATCACCAGGTACCAATCGAACCCTCTAATTTGTGGAATATTGCCTTTAAATCCAAGTAAGGTCTTTTTGAATGGTTGGTCATGCCTTTCGGGTTGAAAACTTCCCCTGCAACCTTCATGAGGCTTATGGACGACATCTTACGACCCTTCACCAACTCATTTGTGGTAGTATATTTGGATGACATCCTGATCTTCATCTAGTGTTGGGAAGGGCACCTCCACCATATTCGACAGGTCCTCCAAACACCACGACAACACAAATTGTGTGCCAATCTAAAGAAAATCACTTTTGGTATGACCCAGGTTCAATATTCGGGGTACATCATTGATGAGCAGGGTGTGCATGTGGACCCATCCAAGATAAAAGGTACTCAGGATTAGCTAGCCTCAACCATTTTAACATAGCTCCACAACTTTCTGGGTCTTTCCAATTTCTATTGTGGGTTCGTGTTGGGGTTCTCTCATATCACATGCCCTTTGAGTCAAGTCACCAAGGGTGGAGTGAAAGAAAAATTATTTTGGTATGAATCCCAACAAAAGGTGTTTATCGAGTTGAACCATAGTCTATGCTTTGCACCAGTGCTCACATTATAAGACTTGCAGTAATCGTTTCAGATTGAGATGGATGCCTATGCATTCGGGTAATTTTGAGGTCTAAAATGGGCCTCCATAGGAAATTATAAAATAATAGTGGAAATAATAAAATAAGATTAGATTAAATCATCAAATTTTAGATGGAAAAAATAAAAAACTACTTTTTCAACTTATCTCCCTATGGGTTTACTCAAATTTCGAGCGGGAACACTCATTGGATCTAGAATTTGATTCCTCATCCAAGGAATACCCATGTTGCATACTTTTGATGGACCTTGCTACATGAAAAATTAGAAATACATGAAAAACATGATTGTAATCATGTTTTTTCATGCATTTCTGATTTTTCATATAGCAGGGTCCATCAAAAGTATACAACATGGGTACTTACTGGATGAGGAATTAATTTTTTCATCCAATGAGTACTCCTGCTTGAAATGTGAGTAAAATCTTAGGGATATAAGATGAAAATACAAGTTCAAAAAGTAGTTTTATTATTTTATTATTTTTTAATCCTTTTAATTTTTTAACCCCAAAAATGGTGAATCATCCCCCATGGCTTACATCATCATCTTGAATCCTATTGGTTCTTATAAAGTTGATTTTGGTTGTACATTTTTCTTAGGAGGCCCATTTTAGACCTCAAAAGTTCTCTAATGACTATGCTATTGGTGCAGTTCTTACTCAACAAGGGCATCCATTGGCATATCACAGTGGGACACTTTCAAACACGGTTTGAAAGTATTTCACCTATAACAAAGAGATGTATTCCATTGTGCAAACCTATCAAAAATTGAAGCATTAAATTTTGGGGAATGAAATGATTAACCACATAGACCACTGGCCCTTGCAGTTCATACAAACACAAGGAAAGTTGCAAAATGATCACCGTCATAAATTGTCCGCATACTTACAACGGTTCCATTTTAACATTGAGTACAAGAATGGCAACACCAATAATGGTGCATACTACCTAAGCCGACTGTCGGTCATGGTGCTGACCACTGTGCTCAAATATTGTGGACCCGGGACCCAGGACTTCACGGTGGTCGCATCTTTACAAGAGCGATCCAAAATTCGACAACACATACCAGATGCTCCTGGAAGGCAAGAAAGTTCTTGATTTTCACCTCCAGGGTGAACTGTTATGTCACCTTGGAAACCTCTATGTTCCTTCAAGCGAGCGTTCCAAGATGATTTTTGAGGTGCACTATAGTCGGGTCACTAGACATTTCAGAGTAGAGAAAATAGTGGCAGTGCTGCAAAAGTATTTTTATTGGCTGAACCTTCGACAAGATGTTAGAAAGTACATAAGATCTTGCACTTCCTATGTCATTTCCAAACCAATCATCAAGAAGTAAGACCTATATACTCCTATGCCTACTCATATTCGTCCTTAGGAATCCATCTCCATGGATTACATGTTGGGCCTTCCTTCTACTAAGCATGGAAATGACTACACTTTTGTGGTCATCGACATATTCTCTAAGATGGTCATTCTCGCGACTTGTAAGAAAAGTATCATAGCAGAAGCCACTGTTAATCTCTTCTTTGAACGAATGTGGGTTCAGTTTGGGATCCCACAATCCATTATCTTAGATCAGGACAATAGGTTTGTGAGTACATTTTGGTCAAGCCTTTGGTTGATGTAGGATACAAATCTCACTAAGTCCATGACCTTCCACCCCCAAACTTATTCCCAAATAGAGGTCATCAACAGGATGAACATGCACATTTTGTGCATGTACAACTTGAAGCATCCACTCATATGGGATGAAAGCCTCCCCTATGTCCAACACAATTACAACAAAGCTCTCCATAGCTCAACTGACCATAGTCCCTTTCATGTGGGATTGGGATTCCAGTCACTATGTCCCATTGATGTGGCCATACCATTTTTAGCTACTCAGGTAGATTCAACTCATGTCCAGGCCGAAGATGATAGGGCTAACAACTTCATTGAGCGCATTCATCACATCTTCCAGTAGGTCCATGACGTACTAGACAGATTCAATGCTAAGTACAAGTAGCGTCATGATCAACACCAGGTGCCACATATGTTCTAGGTGGGTGATAAAGTTTGGTCACATTTACAAAAGGAGTGTCTCGCTAGGGCCCACCACAAGCTTCACTTGCTCTGATATGGGCCTTACACCATCACTAAGGCTATGGGAGACAATTATTTTGAACTCAACATTCCCCCGTTCATTTTCCTACACCCAATTTTCATGTGGACCATATTCAGCCATACTTTCCACCATTAATGGACACATCATACATTGCAAAACATCTCACACCAACATAGCTAAACCCAAACTACATGGAATAGGCCACAAGTTGTCGGATCATGGACACAGAGATCAAGAACACTCACCAGTAGAAGATCCAATTGTATCGGGTTCTCTAAGTTTGCCAACTCTTACACCAAGGAAAGTAGCTCACCAGGGACCAAGTTTAACATAAGTTTCCCCATCTAATGGAGGCACTCAACAAAATGGGGACAATTTGTTCCTAAGAGGGGAGGAATGATCCAAGTGGATATTGGTGGCCACCCGCCTATTCCACTTGAACCCCCATCATTATTTCTTTTCAGTTTCCTTAATTGTAGCATAACTTACTATTTTGGGAAGTTTTCGGGTCCTAAACCTCCAGTGCCATTTTGAGGGACTAAAAGACTTTTTTAGGGAAAACTAAGAGACCGAAAAAGTGTCAAATGGGCCCACCAATTTATTTCTAGCCTCTTGTTTAAGGTCTTTGAAAGGAGTAATTATGATAGCCAAATGAAGATCATATGCCAAAGTTACGACCCTGGGAAGTTGACATTCCAATTTACCCCAACGAGGCCCACAATATTTTGGCACCTCATCTCCTAGGGTTAGGTTTTTGTATGTTTAGGGTTTTTTATTGTTTCTCAATGATAAAAAGTACAACGAGCCTCATTGTAACACAGTTCAGAGACAAGTAGCCATGACATCTCTTCTTAGAGATAAGCTACCATCGCCCGAGCCAGTTTATTTCCATTTTGTATGTAAGCATATTTTAGTTATTTGATATTAATTAAATGAAGTTTTATTTATGTTTCATCTCGATGTTTGTATCTATCTATCAGTATTATGTTGCATTCTTTTACAATTATTGATCATCCTTGTTATTTTTTTTATGTTGATATATTACAATGGTGGGTCTTTGTTTTATATGATTATCATTATAATTATAATTCGGTGGAAACTTTTACGATCTGGTTAATGTTAATGTCTTGCGACCTAGGATCATATATTTATAATGAGTAAGTTATAGTATTTGGCTATTTATGTTAGCCTAAACATAAATCTCACTAACCCCCATTACATTGCCGAAGCCACTAGAAGCTTTTGAAGCTTCCATTGCAGACACATCAACATCCCCAAGATGTACCTTGCATATGATGCATTGGCATTCATCCAACGATGGGGAATTAGGGATTATTCTTTGATTGACGAATTTAATTTTGGGAAGTTACCATAGTAACAACCCTTCCCTTATCATACTCCATGACTCTTCATTTGCACCCTCACACCTTGAAGGTTTGAGGTTTGTAGATGGAAGCCTTGTCATGAATTTCACGATACCAGGTACTAAATGAACCCGCTCCTCCTCAAAAAAAAATATCTTTGTCACATTCTTATAGGTCCTTTTCCATATTATGGTATTTATATGTTTCGGTTCCTAGGGTTTTCCGAACGTTCTTGAAGTATTTCTCCCTCGTTGTCCATTCTTGGAAGTTATGGTGGGTGATCCGAATCGGATCCATAAACGACTATCATAGAACTGTGACAAAAACAGCTCGAACAAATCCTTGAAGAATCCAAAACAGCAATCGAAAACACCCTGAACCAGTGGCCATGGTAGCCGGCGTGGAACGACAAGGACCTTGGTCAAAGCATGCTGACTGAGGCCCATGGAGACTGCACAAGAGGCCAAAATAGCCCCTGGGAGCATCGGATTAGGAAAAGGAGCTGGTTCTCGATGCGCATTAGCGCTTAGCGCTAACCCGCATCGCTAGGCGAAAATGGCTAAAATGGAAAGCCTCCAGCACACGGTTGCATGGAGGAACCGAAGGACCACGGGAAAAAAAAGGAAAAGGTACCGAAGGAAAAAGGCGGGACCCACACCGAAAAACCCGCGGTTTCCCCGGGATACCCTTGAACGGTAAGCGGTTTTGGAGAAAGCAGAGCGATCACAATCAACGATCGACACGTGGCAGTAGAGTAGAGAGAAAAATTGCCGCTATCGCGCGCTATCAGTCGAGCAAGTCAACCACGCTCAACGTGCGAATGACGTTGGATCTGGCGGAGCCCAGATCAGATGGCTGAGATTGTGCCTGATAGACAGAGCGAAATTGACAAGGGATTAAACCACGATTTAAAAAGATTTGGAATCTGTTGACCGCCACGATGGAGAAAGCAATGAATCGGCAAGCGGGCTAGTGCAGTTCTGATGGAGACACGTGGCTACTTCCTGAGCATTATGCTGACGCCGAACAAGGAATTCCAAGCACACAGGCGACAGGCAAATCAACGCAGGAAGGAGAGGAAACGAATAGACACGGAGGTTGAATGGCTAAAGCCATGAGCAGAGACAGTGAACGAGAGAGCAGAAGGGAGATTCAGATCGAAGAGTCCAAGCGACCAAGAGAGACAGTGAGCAGTGAACCCTGAGAGGAAGACTGAGCACAGAGAGCAGTAAAGCCAAGCAGAGCAAACAGAGGGCCGAGCTGACCACAGGCAGCATCGAGCACCAAAGAGCTTGAAGATTCAAGCCTTTCCATAGAGGAATCTATCTGGACTGAGCATCACAGTTGGCTCTTTCCACTGTAAACCAAAAGTCATAGAGCTGGTAGGAAGAAAAGAGTCTGTGAACTTTGAGTGGCTTGGGGAATCCAAGAACTACCCTTCCAAGCAAAATCTACTGTCAGGAGAACTCATATTGAGTCCCTGCATTGTAAATTCTTTGTTGTAAGACACAATAAAATAAGGCCACCACTGAAGCTGGACCGGAGACATAGCCCTGGAGAGTAGGGTGAACTCCTTATTAAAACTTGTTTGTGTCTTTGTGTTGCTTACTGTATTTCTCTGCTATCTTTCCATGTAAAATGTCTATGTATTGGCAATCTAATCGATCCATTTTTTCAATCACACAAAACACACACCAGCACATGAGTCTTTAATACCTTTTGTTTATTAAATCTTCAATTGAGGTCACTCATAGGGTGATTATCAGATCGAGTGGTATCAGAGCTTTAGGTTGTAAGGTTAGACAAGCTTGTGTTGGTTTAGCTGTGAATGATCACTAGATCAAAGCTCAAATTAGGAAAAGGAGAGTTGGTGGAAACTAATCCTGAAATTGGGAGAGTCTATTCTCGTAAAACAATGTTAGAAGAAGGTTCTACAGGGCCAGACCCCCAGTTCGTAGAAAGTTTCCTAGCTATGAATTCTATGGTAGAAGAAATGTATAGGCACTTTAGAAAGCATAAGGATGAAGATTCATCAGGCTCTAAACAAGATAAAGAGGAAGAAGAATCTCATTCTCATGACCACTCTAAAGGAAAGGGGAAAGAAGAAATCTTTCCTACACCTCCTAGTAGCCCTGTGCATAATAAGAAAGCATCTTTGATTAAGTTAGATGTTAAATTTGATTTGTCTATATATGATGGAGAGTTGAATGCTGAAAAGTTGGAAAACTAGATAAGACAAATTGATGTGTATTGTAGGGTACAAAACATAGACTCAAACAGAAGTAAGACTCAGCTGGCAAGCCTACTCCTAGGAGGCACTGCCTTGGTTTGGTGGGAAGGAAGAACCCAAGCTGATGTGAAGAAGCATGGTAAGACCATCTCTATCTGGAGTGACTTTTTCTCTGCCATCAAAAAGAAGTTTTATCCATTGGCCTACATGCAACAAGCCATGATGAGTTGGCAAACTCTTCGGCAGTTGAAAGGGAAAAGTGTGCAAGGGTATACTCAAGAATTCAGAAAGACAGCATTGATGTTGGGCATCTCATTAGATTCACCAAAAACTCTTTTGAAGTACATTGGTGGTCTACACAGCTACATGAGGCATACCATCCTCATGTTTAATCCCACTAGTATAGATGAGGTATCTGTACAAGCTACTCATCTAGAAGCTAGAGGAAAGAATGGGAATCCAGAAGTTGGGGGACCATCCCAACCCACTGTAAGCAAGAGCAAGGAGAAAAGAAAGCAGAAGTGGAAATAAAGGAAGGCTAACACTGCACAAAGAGGAAAAGCTTCATGCACTCACTGTAAAAATGAGGGGCATGATGATGAGCATTGTTGGATTCTACATCCAAAGCTGAGGCCTAAGACGTCCTAGGGCAAGAAGAAGAAGATTGTTGCAGCTATTCAGAAAGATTTGGGGTCACACTCGGGAGATGAAACAATCATTGCAGCCACAGGTATAAAAGGTAAGAATTCGGAAGCATCTACTAGTTATTATGCTCACTGTCATTGATGAAGAACATGAGAGAAAAAGACATGAGCTTTTCCATATTCGAGTCATTTCCAAAAATCAAAAGATTGATACTTTGTTTGATAGTGGCTCACAAGTAAATCTAATTTCTGAAGCAATTGTAAAGAAATTGGGATTAACAACTACATCTCATAAGAAACCATACCCATTAGGATGGTTGAATGATAAAGCACAACCACAAGTGACTAGACAGTGCAAACTCAAGTTTTCTTTTGGGTCATCATTTGTATATGAGGTTGAGATAGATGTAATTCCTTTGGATATATGTGGAATTGTTTTAGGAAGTCCTTACTTGTATGGATAGAAAAGCTATTTTCTATAGAGCTGAGAACAAGTATCTACTTGTTAAAGATGGAATCGAATACTTTGTAAGAGCTCGCAAGCTCAAGAATAATTACACTCTCATAAACTCAGGACAAATGAAAAGAATGAGAAATTCATGCAAACATTTCTTACTGATGGTTGTAAAGGAAAAGATGCCTAATAAGACCAAAATATTTGAAGGCTGTAATATTGATCAGCAAACTGATATAGAGAAGATTGTTTCAGTGTATGATGTCTTATTTCAAGAACATAAAGGTCTGCCACCCAAAAAGAGAATAGTACATGATATTATTTTGTAGCAAGATGTTCCTTTGCCTAACATTGGGATGTACAGGTTGTCCACTTTAGAGAATGCGGAAATCAAGAAGCAGGTGTAGGAGTTGCTCGAGAAAGGGTTCATTAGGCCTAGCACATCACCATGTGGGTCACCAATCATTTTGGTGAGAAAGAAATATGGCTCGTGGAGAATGTGCATTGATTACCGAGCACTGAATAAGATAACAATCAAAAACCGTTATCCCCTTCCTCGCATAGATGATATTTTAGATCAATTGAAGGAAGTTATTTATTTCACCAAACTGGATTTGCACAGTGGATACCATCAGGTCAGAGTTGTAGAGCAAGATGCATGGAAGACTGCTTTCAAAACAAAGTAGGGATTGTATGAATGGCTGGTTATGCCTTTTGGCTTGACCAATGCCCCTTCTACTTTCATGAGATTAATGAATGATGTACTCAGACCTTTTCTTGATGATTTTGTTATTGTGTATCTTGATGACATTCTGATTTTTAGTAAAACGTGGGAAGAACATTTAAAGCATGTTAAGCAGACATTAGATGTTTTGAAAAGAGAAAAACTTTATGTTAAACTCTCTAAATGTGAATTTGGCAAAACTTCTCTAAATTATTTGGGTCATATAATAGGGGGAGGAGAATTGAAAATAGATCCCTCTAAAGTGGCAGTCATCATAAACTGGCCTAAACCCAAGTCTACTATAGAAGTTAGAAGCTTCTTAGGAGCAACAAAATATTGGAGGAAGTTCATTTCAAATTTTTCCTCAATTGCAGCTCCCTTACATGCTTTGACAGGATTGGACAAGGTGTTTCAGTGGGGAGGCAAACAACAGAAATCCTTCAACACCTTGAAAGACAAAATTAGTACAACACATGTACTAGCACTGCCAGATTTACAAAGGCCATTTGAGATCTAAACTGATGCCACTGACTATGCCATGGGAGCAGTGTTGACACAGCACGATAAACCCATATGTTATCATTCTGAGACTTTTAATCCTGTAGTGGTTAACTATCCTACCTATGATAAAGAACTGTATGCATTAGTTCAGAGTGTGAAAAAGTGGGAACATTACTTAATGGGCAAAGAGACAGTAATACGTATTGATCATCAACCACTTCAATATCTACACTCCCAAACTAAGTTGCAACAATCAAGACATTACAAATGGATGGGTTTTCTACAATAGTTTCATTTAGTCATCAAATATAAAAAGGGCATACAAAACAAGGTTACAGATATGTTATCTAGACCCATTATAAATGCATCTACCATACTTAAGCATAATTCTGTGCTACATGAAAGCTACATAGAATAGTATGC
Organism: Pinus taeda; assembly: GCA_000404065.3. Lineage (NCBI taxonomy): Eukaryota > Viridiplantae > Streptophyta > Pinopsida > Pinales > Pinaceae > Pinus > Pinus taeda. The sequence goes on along the minus strand of APFE031729876.1, from coordinate 31,714 downwards.
TCAAGACATGGACTTTAAAGATGTGTATGCAACTTTGAGTCAAGGAAAAAGAGTGGAAGAATTGGACTATCATGTGAAGGACTGCTCTTATATCATTGTGGGAAACTCTGCATTCCCCAAACTGAAAGAGTAAAGATAATTAGGGAAGCCCACACTTCTCTGATATCAGGTCACTTTGGAGTAAGTAAAACAGTTGCACAGCTGCAAAGGTTCTGCTATTGACCAAGAATGAGTGAGACAGTTTCTAGATATGTAAAGGGGTGCGCTATGTGTGCTAAAAGCAAGCCCAGCAACAGGAAACTAGGTTTGTACACTCCCTTGCCAGTTCCTTCTCACCCTTGGGAAAGCATTTCCATGGATTTCATTGGAGGACTGCCTAAATCTAGGAAAGGTCATGACTATCTATATGTTGTTGTGGATAGGTTCAGCAAAATGTGTATTTTAATACCCTGTAGCAAACAAATTACAGCTAAACAAACTGCAAAATTGTTCTTTGAACATGTATGGGTTCAGTTTGGATTACCCACCTCTATTATATCTGATCTAGACACCCAATTTTGTGGGGACGTTTTGGTCAAGTCTATGGGAACTAATGGACACCAAATTAAAGAAAATCACAGCTTTTCATCCACAAACAGATGGCCAGAGAGAAGTAGTTAACCGGACAGTGATTCAGTTACTGAGAGGATATTGCAACAAACATTCTAAGCTTTGGGATGAGCACTTGTGTTATGTGCGGCATGCTTACAATAGAGCTAAACACTCTTCTACACAGAGATCTCTTTCTGAGACCTGCTTTGGTTTCATACCAAGGTCTCCCTTGGATTTTGTCTTTGGTAAAGATACCATGGTTGATGGACATAGTGATGTGGACAAGGCAACTACATTCATTGAACAGATCTAGGAGATCCATCAGGTAGTACAGGAATAGCTGGAAAAGAGCCAGGCCAAGTACAAGGCTAGGCATGATAAGCATCGGATGGAGCATAATTTTCAAGTGGACCAAGTCTGGTTGTACATCAGCAAGGATAAGATGCAAGGTGAAGGTAAAAAGCTAAAACCTATCAGGTATGGACCCTTCAAGATACTTGAGAGGATTGGTGAGAATGCTTTTCGCCTTGATCTACCAGCTTACATGCACATCTACTTAGTCGTGAACGCAGATTGTTTGAGGTTGTTTGAACCTTCAATGATTGAGGACCTTAAAGAGCAGAGTCAATTACCTTCTGTTGATGACCTACTACCTGAATACCTAAATGAGTTGTAGGAAGACACAGTGCTCGACAGCAAGGTAAGGACGACGCGCGGTGGACAGGTGGAATACCTCAGGATTGGGCTTAAAGGTTTGAAGCCAAGCAGTGCAAAGTGGATTGAGGTTGGACAAGTGAGACAGCAGTTTCCTCACTTAGTCGATGCTTGAAGAAAACCAACTTTTGGTGGTCCAAAAGCTTTTAAGTTGGGAGGCCGTGATCCGAATCGGATCCATAAATGACTGTCATAGAACCGTGACCAAAACAGGTCGAACAAATCCTTGAAGAATACGGAACAGCAATCGAAAACACCCTGAACTAGTGGCCATGGCAGCCGGCATGGAACGACGAGGACCTCGGTCAAAGTACACTGACTGAGGCCCATGGAGACTGCGCAGGAGGCCAAAATAGCCCCTGGGAGCCCCGGATTTGGAAAAGGAGCTGGTTTTCGAAGCGCGCATCGCTAGGAGAAAATGGCTAAAATGGAAAGCCTCCAGCACCTAGTCGCATAGAGGAATCGAAGGATCACAGGTGGAAAAAGGAAAAGGCACCGAAGGAAAAAGGCGGGACCCACTCCAAAAAACCAGCGGTTTCCCTGGGTCGCCCTTGAACGGTAAGTGGTTTTGGAGAAAGCAGAGCGATCACAATCAGCGATCGACGCGTGGCAGCGGAGGAGAGAGAAAAAATACCACGATCGCGCGCTATCGGTCGAGAAAGTCAACCGCGCTCGACGTGCAAATGACGTTGGATCTGGCGAAGCCCAGATCAAACGGCTGAGATTGTGCTCGATAGACAGAGTAGAATTGACAAGGGATTAAACCGCGATTTAAAAGGATTTGGAATCTGTTGACCTCCACGGTGGAGAAAGCTATGAATCGGCAAGCGGGCTAGCGCAGTTCCAATGGAGACATGTGGCTACTTCCTGAGCATTATGCTGACGTCGAACAGGGAATTCCAAGCACACAGGTGACAAGCGAATCGACGTAGGAAGGAGAGGAAATGAACAGACACAGAGGTTGAATGGCTAAATTCATGAGCAAAGACAGTGAACGAGAGAGCAAAAGGGAGATTCAGATCGAAGGGTCCAAGCAACCAAGAGAGACAGTGAGCGGTGAACCCTGAGAGGAAGACTGAGCACAGAGAGCAATAAAGTGATCCAGGTGGATATTGGTGGCCACCTGCCAAGTCCACATGGACCCCCACCATTGTCTTTCTCAGCATTTTCAGTTTCCTTAATTGTAGCACAACTTACTTTTTTAGCAGTTTTTCGGGTCCTGAACTTCCAGAGTCGTTTTGAGGCCCTAAACGACGTTTTTTGGGGAATCCAGGGGCAACATGGGTCCATGGAACATGGAACATGGACCAGTGTTGCCGTTCCAACAATGATAGTTCTCGAATAGATCTTTCTA
>APFE031729874.1:0-11926 GCA_000404065.3 Pinus taeda | reverse complement strand
TCTCCTTTCTTCCTCTTTTCCTTTACCACCATTGAGCTCACCCAATCAGATTCTTCAACAGCTTCTATGATGCCTACCTCCAACATTTTATCCAACTCTTGGCGCACATTTTCCTTGTATTTAGGATTATCGCGATTCGACCTTCGTTTAGTAGGCTTCATGTCCAACTTCAAAGTGATCTTCATAATTCCCAAATCACCAACTCTACCCTTCAAATCTGAAAAATTAGTAGGGAAGAGATCCTGGTATTCGGAGAGTAACCTGGCAACTTTGTCCATGGTAGCATCATCCCAATAATCTCCAACCTTTGCAAACTTTGGTTCTGCTTTAGTGCCAATTTTTACTTTCTTTGTCTTCCATGGCATGGTGATGTCCAGGTTTTCTATTTTGGGTCCCTTGACTTGGTGATTCCCTTCTTCCTCTGGAATATTAATGTTTCTTGGATCATCATCTTCATCCTCCTCTTCCATCGTCACATTATAGCATTCCAATGCGTAGTGTGGTTGGGTGCTCGAATATGGTTCGATCCATTCAATAGGTTCTTTCATCATTCCAAAGATAACTACCTTAATGTCTTGTACTGCTTCGTCGATGCTTTTGATGTCGTCTTTGAAGTTAAAGGTGAATAATAAGCCTTCCCTCAGTATATCTAATTCTTTCATGCCATGGCAGAGCTTCGTTTCGAGATACTAGTTCATGGGAATTGTATCCAATGTATGGAAACATTTGTGTACACACAAAGGCTGCAGTTCCATCCCCCATGCTTTAGTATATCGTTCCAGTTGATCATGTGGATTGTCCCTCCCATTATATTTTCAATCATTCTAGTGTTCACATGCCCAAACCATAAATTAATAATTCTTCTCTAATCCGCCTATCCATCAAAACTATCCTTATGCATATGCCACCATCGTGTAGGCGTACCAGGTAGCGCTAACTCTAATGCTTAGAAGTGGTGATCCTCAAGGACTTCATCCTAAAATTCATCCAAAAAGAGATCTACATCAGTTAAAAAATCATAATGGGTTAGTTTCCTTACCTCCGACGAAACACATCTCAATGACTTTGTCACCATATTTCGTCTCTATGAAGACACTCCATGCAATCAGTGCTCCCAATGCTCTAAGTCCTCATCTCAATTACAGATACAAGAACTCTCCCAATCCCATGCAATCCTCCAATATGCCATTGAATTGATCCAATCCTGGTCTTGCACTATTATTTTGTAGATTTGATCCAATTCACCCTCACTTTCCTCATAATCGCAGATTGGTTTAGTATATCATGCCCCTTCTACAGTGTCCAATGGTACTACAATGCAAATCTCTTTTCTTTCAAACGACATTTTCATATTCTTCAAAATGATGATCCCATTTATATCAATGACCGAGTCAATTTCCAAGAGAGTGGGATATGGATTACTGTCATGGAAAATTTCTATAACCTCAATGTCAGCCATTGCGGTCACAACTTATATATTAATGGTTACCCCATATAATCGTCCCATGGGGATGATTTTATACTGTTTTGCCATTCTGAGCTAAATTAGACACCATTGCAGCATAGGTATCCCCATTCTTTCACATGTTTGTTTTGGTACTACGTTCACATTGAACCCGAGATCCAAGATGACCTATTCCATCTCATAATCACCTATATGTGCAATCATCCTCATCTCACACCCTATTTGTGCCTTTTATTTTCTAATAATTCTGATTGCTCGGTGTCCATCAGGGATCTTCTCTTTTCTGGCACATTTGTTTATTAATTCTTACAAGCCTTCTACATCTTTGATATCGCACAATAGTTTTATGTAGGTCTCCAAAAACATGGTGAGAGAGGGATCAACTTCTATAGGTGCACTGGTTCCTTACACGTTGTCCTAGATCCTTGAGGTGGAGGCCTCAGAGAAGCTCTTCTTGGCTTTCATAAAATTTTGGTTAGCGAGCTCCAGATCAAAACCAAATTCCTTCTCTAGGGCCTTGCAGACCCATCCATCCTCTTCAAGTAGTTTACCTTTGTCATCGCTAGTTGTTATTCCATTTATCATCACTATATTTGTGCTTTAATCCTCCTTGGAATGCTCAACTCTCATCATTTGTAAGTTCCACATATGTTGTTGAGGCTATGCTTTCTTCTTGTGCATTTTAGCTATCAACACCCGACACTCTTATATAGTATGGTCAAACTGGTAATAGTATTGACATGACAGCTATGTCTAATTCTGACACTATTGCATGTAGTGCCTTGGCTATCCACAATTGTAGTAGATGACCTAAGCATGGCCTCTACCAAGACCTCCTCTTCGTTGACCCTATACTCATCCCTGATAACCTATGTGCACTCCTTTGGTGCCTTATTCTAGAGGCCGAGTTTCTGCTTGCATTTGGTATGTTGGTGTTCTTTCCATCATTAGTTCATAGCTTTGACAGTGGCGCCCATTATGGCCCAATAATTTGAAGAAGTTACATAACAACTATTAGGGTGTTTGAAAAAACTTTCGAAGCAAATTTCATTTATCTGTCACATGTTTCCAAGTAACCTAACAAATAGCACACCATAGTGCAGCCCCCAGGCTTAGCCCTGCTCAATGTTCTAGCTTTAGGGGAATTGCTCCCCCTCCTATAATATAATTTGAGTATAGATGATAATCATATTTATTGTGCCCCCTCAACTCTTGCAGTTTAAACACTACACTTTCACATATGCTTCTGGTTTAGTCTCCTTGTCTATATTCAAACTCTATAATTCTATGTGTAGGCTGTGTAAGTACGAGTGGATATGCTACACCCCCAAGGTCACATCCTAAATAGGTGATGCATACAATATCATCACTATTTCTAAGGCTTCCTACCTTTTGTTGGGACAGAGAAATTCTTAAGCGAGGTAGGAGAGAAGTTCTAAACCATTCACGATGGTGACTATATGTGAGTTGCATGTTAGCTTCTCGAATCTGACACTCAAAATTTTGATCCAATTTTGAAGGTGCCTCATTTACCCTCATCATGATTTCTTTGAATCTGACTACTGATTGTGAGATATAATTAGGTTTACTAAAATCCTTTTTTAAAGCTAACCTAGTCTCTACTAGCAATTTAAGAGGATTATCATAACAATACTTAATATACCAAGTTAGCATGTGATCCTACAAAGTGGTAACCAATTGTGCCTTCTTTATATTATCAATAGTAATTTGTTGCACTGTCCACACAACATTTGCAAGGAACCAAAACTACTTTGTATCTTCACTCCTATGAACTTGAAAATTAGTAGCTTCATCATGCTCTCCATGTTGAATGGTGGTGGTGGAAGTTGAGGTCTAGGTGATAATGTATGATGTTGAGGTGGAGGTAGAGGTGGAGTGGACAGATGATTTACTTGATGAATCCCCTGATTGATTTGCTGAACAACTCTTCACGATGGAGTTTGCTCCACCCCTTCATCGTCACTTAAGGGAGGTCCAATTAATGGACTATACTTTGGTCTTGATCCTTCGTGATTTCTAAAGTGTCATCCACATCGTGTAGCTCCAAACATCAAGGTAATGGCATCACCTACTTGTCATATAACAACATTTTAGTCCAAGTATTCACTGACCTTAAATACTTACCTCATGGTCCTTTGAAAAACTGATGCTTCGCTTCGCTATAGATGACTGAGGTATCAATTGCAAATTTCGTAACAAATCCTCTGATAATCCAATCGAGCCAATGATCAAAAGCATGTGTGATATTTTTTTAGAAGCTTCTAATTGTCGCACTAATTATGGATTCCATACTATAAGAATATCGAGCTTCCACCTTCCTTGACTATTTATTAATTTAGCTACCCACTCATATAGTTCAATGGGAAAGGTGCAGAGGAATATCTCATGTATTTCCCTATACAGGTACTTGTTCAACTACTCTTCCCTTGATAGATGTAGATTCCTGCTTACTTGCACTATGAACTCGTGAATATTATGATCCAACAACTTTTCAATTTCTTTCTTGGTTGAATTCCAGTAGTGCAACATCACACATATCTTTCAAGCAGACCTTGGTCCGAGAAACGGAACCATTTTTGGTTTATGGGGTCCTTCCCGAGGTTAAAAGTTAGTTGTGCAAACCAATAAAACCATACACTACTAGCCCTTTCAAAAATAGCCTACATAGCACATGTTGCAACCTCACCCGAAGTAGTATGTCAAGATGCAAGAACCATGTTTCTACATCCAGAGACTAGTGTGATTTTTCCAGCACCTCAGATCAACCTTCATGGAGATTGATATACTCTTAGGGAACCCTGTTGTAACTCTGTTAAATAGCATTCAGACCTCCGTGAAGGTCTACAATCAGTCTTTGCAGACATATACATTCAACTTATCCACTTACGCCCATCAGAGAACAACCCTAAATTAGTGTTCATATAGATCTACTTAAATTATTAGTGTACATAATAGGGTTCATCAAAGTCTTCATGAAAGTACTTAAACATGCATTATGGACATCATTAACGCTTATTCAAGAGAATCATGTATCATTCGACCAATATTTCAGAAAACACATCATTCATCGACAACATATAGAATTAACACAAATAAATGGAAATACGTAATAATTATTTTGTAATTGTCTTTATAGATCCTCATTTCAAGGTTTCAGACTCAAAACTACCCTGCGCACCCCACTGCAAGGGTCCGTGCACTCAGTTGTGGACCCTACCTAGGCCTTTGTGCACTCAACTAGAAATCATTTTTTCTATCTTACCCAGTTCCTTTTTTTATCACTTCCTGTCCCTTATCATCAATTATGCATTAGACTCTTCTAAGACACACCTATTTATAGCCTTTTTCATACAATTCCATGGTTCACGGACCATGGGTGAATCCCAAAACCAACTCAAACTTTACATAAAACAAGGGGCTAAACCCCTTTCGTTCCTTTTCATATACACGCTCCGAATACACAAAACCATGGAGACTTTACATTATTTACAAAAATTGTACTAAAACATGGGTTATCCTAACCCATAAACTAACCTAGGAGACCCCGTCCCAAGAATCAACATATCCATCATGATATGCAGACCAAAACCTCCCTCAAGGATCTAATGAAAACTACCATGAATCCACTTTGGAGAAGGTTTCCTAAAAATGTAATTTTTGGCATTAGCACATTTTTCTCCATTACTTACCCATGTTGATGGCAGGTTTCTCAGTTATACCCTCACACTATCAGTGCGAGGTTTTATAGGAAAACTCATGTTGAACCTCTTTTGGTTGACTTTCCAAAATTGAAAGAGAATCTTTGCTCACTAGAACCTTCAGGAACAATGAGTTGGATATTAGTTGTTGTTGATATGGTTGAGCACTCTGATTTTGGCCTCTTAATATTATCATCATGCGAATTCCACTTCAGATGTGGACCTTCCTCCCTCTTTTTCGCATCCCTAAATCCCTCTCTTTTCATATAAATTCACTCCCTTCAATCCCCAAACGGTTGGTCATTTGGCTGCTGCATCCCTATGCTGAGATTATACTTACGTGCTACCCATTCTAGCTTCAAGAAGGAGTTATTGAAGAGTCTTTGCTTGGACTTCGATATCGACCAAAAGCAGGGCTCAAAAATAAAGGGGTAGTTTGTATGATTCCCTTCCTAGTTTCTTAATATATACATCTCATTTCCACTTTCCATAATTGTGAAAATGTTTATGTTATTAGCTTAATGTTCTTTGATTTGTTAAGTAGTTTATGTTTGATTAATGTCATATATGATCATGTATCTTGCATATTACTTTGATCTTCCTTGTAGGTATCTGAATGTGAAGAATAGCTGAGTAAGGCCTACAACAAAAGATTCAAATCCATCTCTAAGGATCGAGTGATTAACATCAGAAAGAGGTAGGTTGCTCCTTCCTGCATTTTTCAAGCATAATCTAGGAAAGTGTGTATTAGATTGTTTGATTTGTTGCTAGACCCACTCATCACGCTAGCAATATCACCTCTATCCGTAGAGGGGATTTACATTCACAACAAAATGGCAACTCCAATGGGGAATATATAGCCTGCTCATCCTCCTATCTCAACTAATCCCTTGATCAGTTTGATCGACCACCATGTTCTTAGTTAGTTTGGGTTGATATATGTCTACATAATCACTGGTTGTTGTCTTAGAGTGCTCAGTTTGGAAATGTTTATGAAATTATTTTTATTTTGTTCCTTCTTCCTTGACCAACACATTTTTTGATCTAAGAGTCATTGCCTACACGTTTTTTATTAAAATGTTCACTCTTATACCCTGTTTATTGCCTATTTGGCCTTAATGGCCACACTGATCCCTAATATTGGAAAAGACCTAGAGTTTATCTGTCAAACCCCACTGTATCTAAGCCCTGAGGTCATGTTTTGTCCCGCATAACTTGTGTTTGTTGAGATTTTATTGATTGCCTCATTTAATTAGAAAATTCTTGCTCATTTCAAACTTTCAAGTGTTTGAGTGCAGTTGATTGATTTTAGGGTTTATGGGTCAATTGGTTGTCACTTTTCACTTGTGAGTGTCTTTGGGTCTGTGGTTTGTTCAATGATTAGGTCCTTTCATCTAGTAAAATCACTTGAAACATTAACTTACATTGGTTTCAGTTTGTCTTCTGCAAAGTTGTTTTTCATATGTATTAGGTCATCATGCATTTAAAATCCATATTTGTTTTTTTATCAAACATAGATTACTTTTTTCATCTACAAACTAAAGTATGTATATCTTCTTATCTATTTGAACGAGAAATTGCAATACATTTTCATTGTGTTCTTTGAATTTGGTGTTACTTTGATTGATGCCTTGTTTCCATTTAGGAGTATATTGGATCAAAATCTTCTTTTTTTATTTAGTTAAAGCTTATTTACATTTCGACATTTGAAAGTCAAAGAGCATTATATAAGTAAAATTGCATATTAGTGAAGTGAAGATCATTTTTTTTTTAATAGATTGCATATTCATTAGTGAAAGTGAATTTTAGTTTTTGTCTTTCATTTTGCATTTGGAAAAAGCTAGTAGAGGCATATTGTTGATGCATTCTCTTATTCGATGCAATAATTTCTTGAAATCTCTTCCCTCATTAGCATATAATTAATTGAAATGAAAGGTTTCCTTTTTCTCATATAGTTGCATACTACGATTTAGGTGACATTGTTTGAGGCCACGATTAAAACCTAATTTAAGAAAAACTTTAAAATTTACTGAATTAACCTATGGAGAATTTTGAATTTAATGCAAACATTTGGAGGTCTAGGCTAGATATGTGTTCCAATGTCTATAAAACTAGTATCTATTGTTAATTTCCACAATTGTATCCCGAGGGTGAGATCTTTTTCTAGTACAAAAGTATATCGAAGGTTCTCCAGTACAGTAGGGTATATCACAGGCACTCTGGTATGGTAAGTATATTAAAAAGCTCACACTAAATGGTTATGCATTAGATAGTGCTAACACATACATGCACTCCTGGTACCATCAAGTATATATTGGGAGACTCTCGTAAGCTACTATCATTTAGCCACAGTTAACTGAGTCAGCCACCTTATAAACATGATACACTGAACACAACATTCATGGAGATCAATCATCATACGTTAAGCCCTCAGTTTTTGCTAAGTTGTATATAATAGTTCATGGATACTTGGTAAACCCGCTTTCTTTGTACACCCTTTTTTATGCTTTTCTTGCTTATAACTTATAAAATTTAACTGCCTATGATGACATTACTTACCTATGCAGTTATTCTTGGCCTCAAATTGTCTGATTAATAGTAAATTTTAATTGTAGGCTCAATCAACCTCCCATTATTGTTTTTGAGAAAAGTTCATTGTGGCTAAACCATCGGGTTCACCTTACATTCCCCTTCATCATCTAACACTGAAGGGTTATCACAAGGAGTTCATCCTATGTTTTCACAGTCACTTGAAGCCCAAGGTCTTGAACATGAAAATGTCCCAAGTATCCACGCCCTTGCTTCTTGTCCTCCACCTTGAGACTCATCATCATCTTATAAATCTGATCCGGAAACCCCTCATAGTCCACAGAGGTTTGTTTTTTCCCTATGAATCCACTTTTTCATCCGCTCATTATATCTCCTCAACATCCTTATTGTCCATATGATAATCTTGGTTTACCTTTCAAGGTATCTCCATGACCATCTCAGATTCCTAATCATCAATTATTTCCAACCATGGATTTAGAAGGTGAGTTTCCAACCTCTTCTCAAGGTAATTTATAAGTCTCAACTACTCATACTCCTGGTGTTGATAATGATTCTGAATATGAATTTACACATGAACGTTATCCATATGTGGGAAGTGTTTCACCTCCACCACCACAAAAAAACATTGATCCTTTTTTTCCAACAGGTTATACATCTTTGGATCATATGGTTTCAGGTACTCAAAGTTCATATTCATTTTATCACAATCCCATTTTCTCATCGAGAGGCATGCCTACTTCTAATCTATTTGTTTCAAACATGGCTGATGGGCACCAGTATTACAACAAGAATGTTGCAACTCCTAGGGCTACCAACTTTACTTTATCAACTCGGGGTTCATACAAACTTTGAGGTAAAAATGTTGTATACACAAGTAGATGAGATGGGTCCACTATTTGTCAATGTTGAGCTAGTGATAGACCACTATGGTTTCTCAAACCATCGTCCTATTGATTCAGAAGGAATTTGATTACCAATGAAGAAAATGGAATTTCGCACTCACTAGGAGAATTGAAATATTGTCTACTATAGTAAGGAAAGAATGAAATCAATGCTTCAAACACACCTCTCATCTAACTAATTGCTAAGAGATCTTGGTTCAGAATAATTCTATGCTAACATGTGTGTAGTCTGAACTATCCTATGCATGCAATCTAAAATAACCAAACATTCTATTATTGTGCATATGAATGAACACAATAACTCTTTCTTTCCTTCTTGTCCCTTTTTTATGAAAATGTGAATGCTAAATCTTCTTAGTGATGTGGCTGGTGGGTTAGAGGTGGTGATGGAGGGTCAAATGGATTGGGAGGCAAGGGTCTTATAAAATATTTCTGGATGATTTTTCCACAAATCGGCCTCAAAACAGGCCAATATAGGTGGCCCTACATGATGTCCTAATGCTTCCTACAGGATGTCCTAATGCTCCTACAGGATCCCCTATATTCCTATAGGATCCATCCAGGGGAAATAAGAATGATTTGGAAGGTGGTATATGGCTTAGGGAAGGTGAATGATGGAAGAATTAAGGCAAGGGGGTGGGTAGGACTTCCTTAGAGCTTAAAGCAAAGTTTTTAAGATGGTTGGATCAAGCTAAGTAACCATCTAATAAAAGTAACCGTCTAATAACCCGAGCATTTACATCAGGCTTATTCATCAAGTATTTAATTGCATCATGGTTAGTATGTACAAATGTTTAGTAACCTGTAATGTAATGACTAAATTTTCTCAATGAATGCACAATAGCTAGGAGCTCCTTTTTAGTCACTGTGTAGTTCATTTTGGCTTTTGATAGATTCTTACTGATGAAGTAAATGGCATAAGGTAGCTTGTAATATACTTGGCCTAGAGATACTCATATGGATTTGTGAGAAGCATCAACATGTATGTGGAAAGAAAGAGCCTAATTTGGGCCTCAGAGAATAGGTTCAGTATTCAACTTGTCCTTTAGGGTGTCCAAGGCCTCTTGACAACTTTCTAACCATAAAAATTCAAAGTCTTTGGCCAATAACCCAAACAAAGGAGAAGCTAACTTGTTGAAGACTTTTATATATATCCTATAGTATCAATCTAAGCCTAGAGGAATTATGAAATCCTTTTGTTTTTGTGAAGGTGCGGACCCTTTAGATGATGGCTATCTTATTCAGGTCCACTTACAATCCTTTCTGGGATATTGAATGACCTAGAATAGTCCCTGCAGTCATCAAGAAATCACATGTTTTAGGGATAAGGGACAAGTTAATTTTAATGATTTTTTTCAAAACCTTACCCAATTTGGAGAGAACCTTCTGAAAAACACACCCATAGGGTGTAAAATAATCCATATAAATTTCCATTGCATCATGGACTAGCTTGACAAATATACTCAGGACTGCCCTCTAGAAATTTGCAGGGGTATTACATAGGCCAAAAGGAAGGACCCTATAACTGAAACTACCCAAAGAACAGGAGAAGGTGGTTTTATCTTGCTCCTCTGGGCTGATATAGATTTGATTTTACTCGCTAAACCCATCTAAGAAAGAGAAAAAAATTCCCTACCAGGCCATCTAACACATCGTCAATGGAAGGTAGAGGGAAATGGTACTTCTTTGCTTCTTTGTTTAAATCTTTGTAATCAAAACAAATCCTACACTTACCATTTTTATTTCGAACCAACACCAAAGGACAAACCCACTCACTGTCTGAGATTGGGTAAATGAATCTTGCATCAAACAACTTTTGCAGTTCTTCTTTGACTATATCCTCGAGAGCTGGATTCATTCTCCTTTGGGGTTGTCGGACTAGTTTACAACCTTCTTTGATATAAATATGGTGAGTACACACCGAGGGGTGAAATCCTTTCATTTCAATGTAACTTTGAGTGAAGGCATCTAGATGTTCTTTTAGCATGTTACACAACTCTTCTTCTTGGTGTACAAAAAGAGAGGGGTTTATTTTCAAAGTTCTTTTAGGGCTGAATTCTATTGTCTTGACACAAGGAAGGTTTGAATCAACTAATAATAGACCCATATGATGGTTTCTATTGGTTTCCTTTACTACTTCCTCTAAGGACAAGATGTTGGGTGTTGGTTTTTGGAGTATGTGTTCAATCAAATCATCTTGATCTGGTTGTCCTCCTCCCATGGAAGCTTCTAGGATATAGAGTTGGGATGAGTATACTTCCCCATCCTCCTCCTCTTCTATACATAATGGTAAATCTTGTTCTCTATATGGTTGAGCAGGAGGGTACAGGACAAACTTCTTAGACAAATGGCCATTTTTTATAGTAATATTTCCAGCCCTGTAGCTGATGTAGGCATCGGGAGTGGGTAACCAAGGCCTCCCAAGTATGAGAGTATAACCATTAAGCTTGGCCTTAGGCTAGAGAACTAGTAAGTCTACACGGTGCTCCCAGGAGTCACTCGATACCATCACATCCTCAACACTCCCCTCAGGGGCTACAATGGAATGGTCTGCAAGCTGCAAGACAGTTGCGGTCATTCATAATGAACATTGGAGATTTAGCTTTAGCATGGCATCCTTAGTCGTCACATTAATGGCAGCCCCAAGATCAATCAAGGTGTGTGGGACAGTGTTGCCATTAATTTTCACATCTACTATAGGGCTTCCACAGTCTAAATATTTTGTTCAAATTACCTACATCAGCATTAAGTTAGAAAGTTGTCCAATGACCCTAATGGTAGGGATGTCTCCTTTTCGCCTCCATGGATGTTTGAGACACTCCTCCTTAATCAATTTGTTGTAAATAGGTACATCCTTAATGGCTTGAAGAAGTGTAATTTTGACACACAAATTTCTAAATTCACCCAGAAGTTCATTCTCTTTTAGGGTAGGCTCGACTGGATTAGCTAATCTTTCAAGAAAGGGTGGTGGATTCACTCTAGGCATACTTTCCTCTCTTTCCTCACACTTTGTAGGTGAAGATGGAGGTTCGTTTTCTAGGAGTGCTCTCCTAGACCTTAGGTTTATTTCCTAAATTTCCACCGCATAAGTAGGGTAGGATGTCTCTCCACCATATACTTGTTGTGCATGTTTGTTGTTCATGTATGGATTTGTCTCGGAAAGTGTTTGAGGATGTTTAAGCGGAGCATGGTAGAAAATTTCTGGTTGAGTAAGACGTTAAGGCAATAATGCTGGAGCATTGTTGTATGGGGGCCTCCACCACTGGGTGGTGCATTCCACTGAGTCTGTG
>APFE031729861.1:34049-109085 GCA_000404065.3 Pinus taeda | reverse complement strand
GGGGGCTCCGCCCCCCCTCTAACCCCCCGATTCACTACATAGGTTAGTCATGGAAAGAATATAACACAACCCAACAGTAAGGCCTCAAAGGCAATTGAATATGACGAAATATGGTGACTAACCTCTTCATTTACAGACGTTGCGATTAATGCATAAGATTTGCTGTTCTTGTTTTCCCAAATGACGAGCTCTTTGTCTGAGGTACGTTGTACTGGTTCATTGTCTTCTTCTTCAACACACACTCCTTTCCACAACTCATTGAAGATGAGGGTGTGTTTAATCATCCGGGACCATTCAGGATAGTTCTCCTTTCCAGTGAGAACTATTCCCACCATGGATATGATTGAATGCATTCTGTAAAAAAATTACTTTTGCTGATAGAAAAATATTTCTGCTATTAATGTAAAAAATTGTACTTCTCATGGAGAAAAAAGTATAGCTCTAGTGTAAAAATTATAAAAAAATGCACTCTTATATATAGGACAAAGGTATTACCAATTCCTGTATGGTGGAGATGATATCACTCACAAGCACAAAGCTTTAGAGAACCACATAACCTCCAACTAGAAAACTTGTGCAACGCACCAAATAATACAATGGTCAAACAATACATATGGCTGTGTTAAAAAAAATACATATGGCTGCGTTAAAAACATATCTAACTTAGAGGTATCATACTGTTATAACACCATTCGGCGCCAACACTCTTCCACCCCGCCACTAGAACGAGGTCTCGATTCATTTGCATTTGTTTGCATTCATTAGCGCTTGAATGGTCGGCTCCATTGCACTCTGCCGAACCACCACTACTTTTTCTTTGTCCTGGGACTAGGTGAAAGATCGGTGGATTAAAGGATTTCTGGCAGACAGTATTAACCCCACTCCCCGGCTAAAGATCTCCAGCTAGTTGTTGAAGAAGTGCAGGAAAATGATGGACAAGCTCAATGAGCAGGAAAAGGCCTTCGACGCATGGAAGCAGGCAACAGAACCAAGAATGACATGTCAGGATTCGAGCCCAACACGTGCAGAAATCTTTCGGTTTTGCGTAGTTGTTCACAAGCTGAAGCATGGTGGATTCTGTGCATTCAATGGACAAGGAAAAATGGTGAAAGCTACATGGAATTCATTGGCTGGATGTAACGATTATAGTGCTGAGAGGTAGCAACGTTTATAGGGTTTGTTTGGCAGCATTCAAGGCGAGCAGCATAACGGTGGTAGGCTTGACAGAAAAGTTCAGACAACTGACACCAACAATTATATGGGCAACAAATTTATGAAATGTTTATGGACAAAGAGTGCAGGTATGGCAGACAGAACGCAGGTAGTGTGGGACAGGCATTCAGGTACTCAGTCACTGAATTATATGGAGAGCAGAGAAGCAGATAAGGGAGTTACAAGGCACAAGAGCTAAAAAAGGAGCTGGCTCTGATACTATGTCAGGCCAGGCAGTAATTCCATTAAGAAAAAACTGATTCGTATTATTCATTCAATCAGGTAGGTCTGTTATATACATGAGGGAGAGACTATTCGTTCATCTCTTGATCACTGTTCACATTTCTTATTTATTTATTTACATATATTTACCCAATCACAAGGATTAGGTGTCAACAAAAATCAATTAAATGTTTAAGAACTGACAATGGTGGTGAACTTACTTCTCTAGAATTTGAACAAAATTGTAAGCATGAAGGAATTGTTAGACACAAAACTGCTATTTATACTCATCAGCAAAATATCGTTACTGAACATATGAATCAGAATCTTATGGGAAGATCCAGAAGCATGATCAACAATTCTAACCTGCAAAAGGAGTTGTTGGCAGAAGCAGTATCCACTACTTGTTATTTAGTTAACAAATCACCTTTAGTATCAATTAATTGTAAAATTCCAGAAGAATTTTGGCCAGGTGAGTCTTGTGATTATTTACATTCAATGATATTTGGGTGTGATGCCTATGCTCTTATTTCTAAAAAATACCGTTCAAAATTAGATTCAAAATCGAAATGTCATGTCTTTGTTGGGTATGACTATGTGGTAAAAGGATACAGGATGTGAGATCCTACATTGCGGAAGATAGACATTAGTAGATATGTAACATTTGATGAATCTTCTCTTTTAAAATCAAATGATGAAAGAATTGAACAGGAATAGGTATCGCCAAATTAACAAATTCAGTTGGAGGCTAGACCTTTTCTTGAAAGTCAAAAGAAAGGAGAGGCTTCTAGAGGTAAAGGTGTTGAAGATACAAAGGACACTATTGGAGTTCCTAAACCAGTTTAGCAACCAATCACTCTAAGAAGGTCTACAAGGGAAAGAAAAACTCCCAAAAGGTATGAAGATTTTGCTTCATATTTTTCTTTGATTACTGAAGATGGGTAACCTTCTAGTTAACAGGAAGCAGTAGATGAAATAGATAGCAAAAAATGGAAAACGGCTATGGAAGAAGAAATGGATTCCTTAGCCAAAACAATACCAGGCATCTTGTAGATCTTCTTGAAGGGAGAAGTGTTGTTTGATGCAAATGGGTCTCCAAATTGAAATGGAAATTTGATGGAAGTATCAAAAGGTATAAGGCGATACTAGTAGCAAAAGGGTATTGTTAGGTTGAAGGTATTGATTTTCATGATATTTTTTCATTGGTTGTAAAATTTGTTTCTATTCGTACTGTGTTGGCACTAACTGCTTTACTTAACCTTGAGTTGGAATAGTTAAATGTGAAAACATCTTTTTAACATGGTGATTTGGATGAAGAGATATATATGGAACAACCCAAAGGTTTTGTACAAGGTCGGAGCAAAATATTAGTTTACAAGCTTAGGAAATCATTGTTGGCTTGAGGCAGTCTCCCAGGCAATGGTACAAGAAGTTTGACTCCGTCATGGTGAGCCATAACTTTATTAGAAGTGAGTATGATCTTTGTGTATACTTCAAGAGTTTTAGTGGTATATTTATTTTCTTAGTTTTGTATGTTAACGATATGCTTATTGCAAGCAAAAGCATGGAAGAGATCAACAAGTTAAAGGCTCAGCTCTCTAGGATGTTTGATATGAAGGATCTTGGAGGAGAAAAACATATCTTGGGCACGGAGATACACAAAGACATGAAAATGGTAATCTTTGGTTATCAAAGAAGAAGTATGAGGAAAGAGTACTTGAAAAGTTTTATATGAACAATGTGAAACCTATTAATGTTCCATTAGCTTCCCATTTTAAGTTTTATTCGGTTTTGAGTCCTAGAACTAATGAAGAAAAGCAATATATGTCTCATGTACCATATGCAAATGTTGTAGGCAACTTAATGTATGAAATGGTATCTACAAGATCTAACATTTCACATGGAGTTTGAGTTGTTAGTGGGTTCATGGAAAATCCAGGTGAAGAACATTGCCAAGCAGTGAAATGGGTGCTTCGATATCTAAGAGACACAGGTGATCATTGTATCATCTTTAATGGTACTGAAGGATCAGTCTGCATATGTATATGATGATTATGCAGGTGATTTGGAAAAAAGGAGATCTACTACAAGTTATGTATTTACTCTTGCAGGTGGACCAATTATTTGGATGTAAAAGCTTCAAGAAACACTTGTGTTGTCCACTACCGAAGAAGAATATATAGCCGCTTCAGATGCTAGTAAAGAAGCAATCTCATTAAAGGTTCTACTTGATGAGATTTGAAGGATGCAGGAGAAAGTGAATGTAATCTATGACATTCATAGTGCTATTCACTTGGCTACAAGCACATTTATGTAAGGTATCATTTTCTGAGACATGTGATCGATTGCAGAAATGTAGCTCTCAAGAAGGTCCATAGACGGGAGAATTGTGCAGACGTATTCACGAAGCGAATTACAATAAAGAAGCTACAATGGTTTTTAGCTTCTCTTGGCTTGATTAAGAGATTATGAATGGGAATGGGCAAGGGATTAGGAAAATTGTTGCCAAGGTGGACTCTGTTGGAATTTGACAACAAATTGTGTAAATATGTGTAAAAATTGTATTTGCTGCCAAGTTGGCTTTATACCGGAACAACAGTTATGTAACGGAGGAGGTTCTTATAAAATGGTGAATGCCCAAACTATTGTAATCAAGGAGAATCATTGTTTATTTAATAGGAAATCCAATCCCTTGCCTCGTGGATGTTTCCTTGACACCCTGTCAAGGTTTTACCATGTAAATTGCATTTAGTTTCTAGTTAGTTTTAATTTATTGTTTAATCAACCACTTTACCAACATCCGTCAATGGCCACCTCTTGGGCTTGACGAAGAGGCCAAATTGCGCTTATTTATTTTATTCCTCTCATAGGATTTGGCTATGTCACCATTTGTTTTTTTAGGCTTAGGGTGGAGCATCTTCATGTGACCGACCTAGGGATTACGCTTGGATGGAGAAAGGCATTGTTTGGTCACCATGGAATTTACTTTAGGATTGGGTCCAGATGGTGTCACTTTTCCCTTAAGGTGTAGGTGGAATATGACCTCGACTTTGTTCGATTCAGTTGATTCGTCCCGGAGTCATACATATTTAGGGTTTAACATAATTTAATGCATTTCCACAATAATTTACTTTCGGATAAATTCTCTGCTAACCTCTCAATTAAGAGCACATAAATTAATTAAATATGTGGCGTGCTATAACTACACTTTCATTATCAATATCCAATCTCACCATTCTTAAAGACCTTTCGTGTGATATTATGAAAATGGGGATTCATGATTCCAAACCTCTCAATCCAATTTGTGGCGTGGAGGTATAATTACATAATAACACCTCAAGATAGATAAGCAATCATAAGTTTAGATTTTTTTTTTTTTAATTATATATATATATATATATATATATATATTTAATAAAGTTAACAACATAACCTGGCTATTTAATTTTTGGTAAGCACTTCAACTAATTGATTGTCAACACATTATAGAATGCGTATATCCACTACCGCAACACAGATAATAAGCCCTTTTTGGAAACATGAGATTCATGTTTTAATAAACAAGGAACCCCAATAATATCCTCGTGCTCTCAATTTAATTGAAACAGCATTACCTTTGATCGTTCTTCCAATCAAACTTTGTGTGTTCTTTGTGACTCGTGCTCCAATAAGATTCCATTCTCTCTTTGTGTATCATTCCCTTCTTTTAATATGAAGGGTAACACTCTGTGTGGTGAACAGAGTCTACGTTAGAGCATAAATGGTGTAAGTAAATGAAACTAACATGTTCTCTTCCAATGTCGTTGACCATTAGTAAGGCCAACGTAGTGCTAAATCCTTTTCAACTACGTTAATAACACAATGTAGTCAAATTATATAGAGTGTTATCATAAAACATTTTTTTAAAATCAACTTTGAGCTAAATGTTCTGACTTCTTCGTTGTCTTGTTGCTTCTTCACAGGTTTTTTCAAATTTATGCTGCTCTCTCAAAGAGTCTTACACACTCTCTCTCTTCTTTTGCGCAGTAGGCTTCTTCAATCTTTCACTACTCTGTCAAAGAGTCTTATGTCGGCTCACCTATTCTCTCTGTTTCTCTCTCTTTGCTCACATTGCTACTCCCTCAAGGAGTCATATGCAAACTGCTTTGATCTCCGCTATTCTGTTAAAGAGGCTTACACAGTCTATGCTTTGATACCATGACAATAATTGAAGAGAACAAAATGTGAAGTAGAGGACTTGTACTAATAATTATTACAAATCACTTAAATAAGGTTAGATTGGAAATATCAGTAACAAATGACTTGAGTGAAATTCGACTTAAACTGGGCTTAGTGAAACTGAACTCAAACACTTGGAGGGATAGTTTTGACACCTAACAGGTGGTTGGAATTAGATTCTCCGACATTCACTATTGCACTACCTCCACCACATAGACTGCCTCACCATTTCAACACCACCATAACTATTTTGAATTGAAGGAACAATTAGCTGACGTAGTTTTTATTTAAATCTAGGTGATCACAAATAAAAGAGATACACAGTCTGAGTTATAATGTAGTTGTAGTTTCTTTTATGTTTCATTGTTACATAAATTATGTAATTTTTGTTAGCAACTATAGCTACATGTCGTTCTCTAGGTCTTTCAATTAGTATTTGAGCCATATGAGCCCAAAAGCCATAATGTATTGAGTGAGTGTGAACAGGTGTGGTGGGAATGTGGAGTTGTGCGTTGTCTTTTTTTTAATACTAAGCAAGTTTATGTCCGGGTATGTTATGTTACTTAGTGTGAATATTGATTGTGATATTTTCTTACTGAGGCTGTAAGAGCCACCACTAAGCCTTTCTCTGGAAGATTGTTGCCAATCATTGTGCATTTGTAAAAAAAAAATGGACAGGTTTGTACAAAAATTATGTGAACCAAAGTGCCCTGGGGGTGGATAGATCTTCATCTAATGTGTGGAGAAATGTTGGTGTGGATCTCTTTCTCTTTTGAAAAACAACCAATCAAGTGTCCAAATTTTTTTTATTGAAGATTACCAAACATAGTTTTTTATTGAAGTGGAGAAGTGGCCAACACAGAGCATCAAGAAACCAATGTCAATTTCCCTGCATGTCAGAGAATTTTTGTAGTATGGAATGTTTAACATGCTGAAAGTTGGAGAACATGTTGTTTGAGTTTAAAATTTCATGGAGTATGTGTAAGTATAGAGCTTGGACATGTGAAAAATGTAGCCTCCTGTTGAGCATATAATTGAATTCCAGAGCTAACCATGGTGATTTGTGAGCCTGTGCCATGGAACTATGGCATACATTAAGGTGTGGAGTTTTTTTTTTTAGAGTAAGAAGGAATGACACATTCACCATTTGGGCTCGAATTATCCGATTTGGAGTCTCTTTCTCAAGTGTGAATTCCAGTGACTCATTGTTTCATCATCCATTCAACTAGGAAGTCTCCCTACTATCAATGGCCATATTTGTCATAGGAAGAGAGTTGTTGTTGGACCTTCATTGTAGTTGTAACTATCACGAAACCCACCATCATTCTATCTAAGTCTGAATAATTATAATTGCATAGTCATAGTATATTGTTGCTTTAAAGTTTGGGTTAGCCTCCACGCTATGAGCGCTTGAAATTAGCCGCTTGCATAAGGTAGCATCATCTTGCATTGATATTGTGTGTTATTTGTGATGAAAATTTGACTAAATTAAGGGTTGAATGAGTTTAGATATTCATGGACATTAAACTTCTTTTCATTAAACTTATTAACTGAAACATTACATGAGAAATTTAACAAATAATGACCAATAGATTGAATATGTGAACAACAAATAATAAGCAAACCAAAACCTCACGGACACATAATAACAACACTTATTAACGACAAATATATGTGGAAACCATTAAAGGGAGAAAACCACGATTTTATTATTGTTTTGATGAAAATGCTTACCTCTAATTTTTTGTAGTCTCCAACCTACAAGAAGCTGCAACCTCAATTTTTTGCAAGCTGAAACATGCAAGGAAGCCCCAACTCCCATATGTTTTCTATAGGCTACAACCCACAGGAGGCTCCTACCTCAACGGACTCCAACCTGATGTTTATCAAGCCACTACTTGAAAGGAGACTATAATCCCATGATGCAAACATGAAACAACAATGTGTTGGTTTACCTTGTCATAAATTCTGCATATCTCCATATTCATTTATGCCTCTTAGTCCCTTTGGATGTGCTCCACATTAGCTTCATATGTTCCAGGTAGCTAATGCATAATACGTCAATCAACTCTCACACATTATCCCACTCTTTAACCATTCAATGCCTTCCAGAATCACATCTTTTATAATGATAGTTTTTTGGTTGTTTGTATCCCACATAGGAATATGAAGTGAATAGGTTTGACTCTTTTCCTTCCACTCATTCCTTTCCAAACTCTTCATATCTTGAATATTAGAACACAAATAAATAGTCCATCCAATATTAATTTTAGCCACATGTAATGATTAAATCCATCAACTTAATGTAAACATCAAATAACAATATTTATGATTAATGCATCACTACAATCTTTGCAACATCTTTTCATTTTTCTTGGAGTCTTGCCTTTTCATCACAACAATTCAGCTCAATCAACGGTCTCACATCACAACAAATTCTACAATATAGAAATCTCTACAACATTATCAAAACTTGTCAATATATCACAACTCCTCCTCCTGCTTTTGTTCCTTTGCATTGCTAGTCTTGTTCATTAGTTGTACATTGCCTTGTTGTTTCTCCTTTACCTATTGTTGCTCCTTAATTGTTCTTTGTTGTTTCATCTTTGCCTTTGATGCACCTTCACTGTTCTTTGTTGTTTCTCCTTTTCCTGTTGCTTCTCCTTCATTGTTCTTTGTTGTTCTTCTATTTCCTTTGTTGCTCTTTCATTGTTCCTTTCTGTGGTTCATTTTCATGTTGCTTCTCCTTCATTGTTCCTTGTGGATGCTCCTTTTCATCTCATATTTTGTTGCTTCCTCCTCCTTGCCTTCTCACCTCTTCCCTAATCCTTTTCCATCACATGTTTGTTTTTTTGTTGCCTCTTCACTACATTTTTTTCAATTTTTCCTTGTTGCTCCTTCTACATACCTTTCTACTCCTATTGCTCATTTTCCATCAATGACAATAATGCCAACAATCTCCCCCTTTGGGATTGACGGAAACACAATGATCCTCTACTTACCTCCCCCTCTGACATCAATGGAAATGGGTTTGAAGAGTAAATAAAACTCTATGATTGTGTGAATTTCTCAATTTTGTTCTTCATATGTGCTCTCGCCTTTTTCTTTTCTTTTTTTTCATAAGATATTCAGAGCTGTAAAATCAATCCTCATGATGGAGAACTAAAAGAACACCTTATGTTGTTGAAATAGACTCTGGTTTATGCCAGGTGAATGAAAATGTATATGAACAAAATGTGTATGACTTGCTACAGGTAACTAGCAAGATGGTATTGGCAATCCACCATCTTGATGAATATTTGGATATTTCAAAAATTGGATATTCAATTCACCACATGTTGACCTCATACTCTCACAAAAATTTCAAGAAAATGTTGGAAGAATACACATGCTCATAAGTTTTTGTTATATATATTCATGGAAATTTTCCAACTCAAAATCCAACTACTTGTAGACTTGGATTCCTAAATAAAAAGTCTAGAACACATTCAAGATCAGGTATGTGTGCTCCATAAGTAGAAGGCCAACTCATGGATCTATATCAACATAAGAAGTGTGAGAGACATATGAAAACTATGATCAATTTAAGATCCTATACCCTAGAGAAAAATAGATCATTTATGTAGAAAGGCACTCCATTGCCAACAATCTATCTCATATCATTTAGTCAGCAACACCAAAAAAGTTTTGGAAGATGGCATGTTTACACTCTCACAAAGATTGCAAAGAAGTTACTGAATATTGAACATGCACTCCTCACACATTGTTACTGCATTGTACAGTGACCAACAAATTTAATATGGTATCCAAGAACTTGACTTGATTATCACTCCCAAATAATATATATTGTAGTCAAATGTCAGTGAGAGAGGCAGATGTTTATATTATTGGATGGAATGCAGACCAGATCCACTTAATTGACAAATAAGGCAATAAATATTCATCAATAATGTTGAATACATTTAATATATTATGTCGACTATGTTGTCATATTATAATGCCAATATTAACCCAACACCAATAACTGTATAAATTAGCTTAGATGACCATAGTTGTAACCTCGTTGTCTTGTTTAAATTGTTCCCTTGAGCTACATCTACTACGAAGTGTTAAAGACACACTTCTAGTTTGTACTGGATATAATTCTTCAGAAAGACATGCTCTTGCTACAAAATTTGATATGGTCCCACCTTATTGCAACCACAAAGTATATGTTGAATGATTTTTTTCGTAATTCACGACACATAGTAGTCACAAGCTTTTCAATCTTAATCTTTTCTTCTTTTTCAAATCCTCAAGCAAGGAATTTTACTCCATCCATTGCTAGGCATCATGTGTAACCCTGCTTTAGAAAACTCCTACTCTCTCTAGCACAAGAAAATATACATTCTGGACCAATTAAGTTACAACCTTGAGCACTTAGAAATGCAAACTTCTCATGGTCCAAGGAGGAAATAACATGGTATTGCTTGGGAGAATTTGATGAAGGATCCACATGAAGACAAAGATCATCTCCATTTAATTTCAGGGTGCCATGAAGTTCATCAATTTTTTCAAGAGAAAGAAGTTTGCGGGAGTGATATATGGTGAGTCCTTCAAATGCCATTTTCTAGCAAGGATTGAAAGAAATAGGAGTACCTTTTATTTTTTTAATAGTATGAAAAAGGCGTTATTTGCTTAAATATCAGATGATATTACAAAATTTACATATAGTCTGGCATCTCCATGCCAAAAACAAAAACATTAACAACAACAAGTCTTTAAAAAGTTCTTCATGAGACATTGCCTCTTATATACAAGGAGGGAAACAGAAGAATGAAAGAGTTATATAAATTGTGAATGAAGTATCGATTTTAGACAATAATACAACCTGATACTAGTAGACAAAATAAAAAAACAGTCTTTGTTGTAAGATAAACACCATCTGCAAAGGAGAAACCCCGCTTCACAGAGGACAATGTGAGAAGCCCAGTGGCCAAGCAAGAAGGAATACAACACGGAGAGAAGGAAAAAGATTCAGATTATGTTCCTGGGAGAATAAATTCCTCCATTTTATATGTGGTATTTGCCAAAAAAAATCCATGTACCATTTACTGAGCTGAAGTGAGAATAAATTCCTCCATTTTATATGTGGTATTTGCCAAAAAAATATCCATGTACCATTTACTGAGCTAAAGTGATAAACCTTTCTTTGATAGGATGTCTACTTGTACATTTTGAGATCTGTCCACAGGTTGGATAGAGTAATCCTTATTTGCATGCCAGAAAAACTCGATTCTTTTCATCCATACTGTAATAAGTTGGTTTTTTATGGAGAATTTCCCTAAGACATGGTCAATTATGATTTTTTAGTCTCGATAAATATGTAGATCTAGTATGTTTAGGAATGTACTGAAACATAAGAGACCTGAAAGTGCCATTGCTTCAACTTTTTTATTGGTACCTTTATCTCCATTCCAATGTATGTTGATATTTTGATGTTCATTTATGAATATTTAGGTACCACAGGCACATATTATGTTTTGTGTTGCCCCATCGAAGAAATCCCTTGGGTATTCCAATAGAATGTTGTTATGTCCACTGATTTTTATTTTTATATTGTTTGAGTTGAGGCATGCGATAGTTGTAGAGAGAGATGACCTTGTGAAATATTTGTTGAAAATCTTCCTGTTTGTTTTGGAACAGATCTTTGTTCCTCCACTTCTAGATTGTCCATATGACAATTTGTGGGATGGATCTCCAAGAGGCCTTCTGCACACTCCAACGTTCAAGTGAGTCTTTAAATGAAGAATGCATAGTATAACTAAAGCCAATAAAAAATTATAGTTTGCTCCATATCTTAGAGATGATGCTGCAATGAAAGAAAATATGATCATTATTTTCTGCTTCAGCTTTGCAAATTAAGCAAAGACCTGGCCCCATCCACTGTCTCTTTCGCAGATTGTCCCAAGTGAGATTTTTATTATGGTAGACTAGCCAAGAAAAAATAATGATTTTGCTAGGGATTCCTATTTTCCATAATGATTTTGTTGGTATTTTGCTTGTAACCAAATTTTGAGGCATCCCTGGTATCATTCATATCCTAAATGTTTAGCCCCTTACAAGGACCGTTCCATTTTCTGGAATTGTTTTCTCTCATTTGAAATTATGGAATTAGATTCATTAATGATAGGTGGAGATTTAAACTGTACTTTAAGTTGTGATGAAGTTTGGGGGAGTGGTAGGAAGGTGGACCCTTTGGTCAGCTTGATTCAAGACACCCTTCTTCATTACAATTTTGTTGATGTTAGCCCATCAAAAATAGCCCCCACATGGGATAATGGTAGATATGGCCTAACTTATCTAGCAAAACGACTCGATCATTTCTTTCTTCATGATAATTTGTTGGATTGTCTAGACTCTCTAGATTTGGATATCGTAAATTGCTTTATCTCTTATCATAGGCCAATCATTCTACAATGGAAAAATTCTGTAATCCGAAAAGGATTTCCTTTCAAATTTAATAGAATTTGGTTGGATGATCCTAAGTTTAATGATCTTGTTCAGAAAACTTGGGCTTGTTGCTCTCCTCTAGCCTGCACCTCCCCTTCTCAACACCTCCTTGACAACTTAGTTTCCCTTAGGAAAATAGTCAAACCCTGGCAAATCAGCAAGCTGAAATCTAATAGAAAAGCCTTGGAAGACATTCAGAAAGAATTGAATAGGATCGCCTTTAGGATGACTGATAAATTTCTTCCCTTAAAGTTTTGTTTTCACATAAAATAACTGGAATTTAAAAAAAATAAATTACTGGCAATATAAGAAGCCTCATGGAGACTAAAAAGTAGGGCTATATGGTTAAAAGAAGGTGACAGAAATACCAAAATTTTTCATAGATATGCAAATCAGCAGCAAACCATTAACACTATCTCAGAGATTAAGTATGAGAAAGGAAATAATTTACATTCTCAAGAAGATATTAGCAATGCAGCTGTAAGTTATTTCCAGAAATACTACAGCAGGAATGAGAACTGTATGGCTGAAAACATCATCTGGGGAATTGACCCATACCCTTCCATGTTCAATGACGAACAAAACGATGAATTTTTCAATCCTGTTTCTGAAGATGAACTTTTGTCAGTAATGAAATCCTTTAAGAAAGACAAATGTATAGGACCAAATGGATGGACTATCGAATTCTTCATCCACTTTTTTGATTTACTAAAAAAGGATCTTCTGAGTATGGTCGAAGAATCCAGAATGTCGGGTAAAATCCACCAATATATATCATCAACCTACATTTCTCTCATTCCAAAAAAGAAAAGTTCCATCTCCTTATCGGATTTTAGACCTATATATTTGTATAGTGCAATTTATAAAATTCTCTCTAGGATCATTGCTGGCAGATTCCAAGGTATGCTTTCTAACTATATCTCATAGGAAAAATATGGGTTCCTACAAGACATAAATATTCATGATGCTATTGCAAACGCCCAAGAAAGTTTGCACTCCTTACACACCAAAAAACTTGTTGTTGCAATCCTACAAATTGATCTCAAAAAGGCCTACGACTATCTTGATTGGGGCTTCTTAAGATGTGTACTCTCCAAAATTACAAGTAAAAACATTAAATATTTGTAGTAGCTTCCAACACTAAACATAGAACCAATGCATCATTCCAATCCTTTAAATTGCATTGATCTGAAATTGATGCTTTAGAATATATTTAGAATTTCTTGCCGATATAAAGATTGAACCTGAATATGATATAATTTCTTAGAACATGCTGCTAATATGGATTTGATAATATTATAAATGCACCATATTTCTCCCAGCATGTAAGGAGACTTGAGATAGATCAAACTTTCGACCTTCGAGGAATGATGAAACTTCAATGATGTACAAATGTCTAACATTCTTCAGTTGTAATGCTCCTTTGGTGTAGCATTGCGACAATGGGCTCCAAATAAAGGAATGAATGTTTCCATAAAAAATAATGCTCTCCATCCCATGCCATTGCAATGACAATCCCAAAAATGAGACTAGAGAAATGTTGCAACATAGCTATTGGTGAATATAACACAACATAAGTATTGGTGAATATTTTATTGTATCAAGACCCTCTACCTAAAGTTAGCCAAATGCATAAACCCCTAGCTGAATGTATAAAGTCGATTACACAAATATTGAAAGTTGACTTAAAGGAATCTCCACTAATTATAAAATAGTAATGCAATAGTATAATGCATCTTCCACCATAATATCAACACCATTATATCACTTCATTTGTGGTATATTTAAAACAACATTCTATATATATCAGTAGTCGTGATCTTGAACATGTGATTATCAACACTGCCATTCTTATAGCATAAACACTACATTATGTAACCTCATTTGTAATATATCAACCATGTAATACATCAATGCTTCCGTGATCTCAAACACATGAATATAAATGCTTCCATTCATGTTTAAGTCATTATTCTATTTTTAAAGTAAATTTTCACATTTAAGGAGGGCAACATTTGATATCTAAAGCAACGTTCCATATAGTCTTGCACCCGCACTAATATGATATTATAAGGCCACCAATAGTAACACATGAATTGACAACGCTGTATCAATGCCTTGTATTGGCCACATATATCAGTATTCCAATAAAAAATTGTAGTCATATCAAATATATAATACAACGACCATATCTTCCAAATGTTGTGCATGCCAAATACTATATGATGCATAACTCTGTAGTGCTCGCAAAACATCATAATTAGGTATAACACTATCACATGTGAAATAATTATTGTTGACTGGTGTTTGGGTAATGCATTTGTTGAAGGCATAACACACCTGTTGAACACATTTATTGAAATCAAATCATCATGTGTAATGTAGATAATAATCCATTTTCGGCTTGATAACATACCACTTCCATTCCCAGGACCTCTATCTTTCTAGTGTGAGTGTTACTTGTCATTTCTCTCCCTATATTTTTCATAACCGTGATACATGTCCTTTGTGCATTACCACTCTATATACCTCGTATGAATTGTCCATCTCTACTCAAATGCACCCTTCTCATGGTATTTTCTTTTGCTTCTTCGTGCAAACCTTCATCGTCTGTCTCTGCAATCAAATCTACAATCTTATCTTCATCGGAAGTTTCTACAGCAATGTACAAATCATGTGATTCATCTTCATCATCTGTATCTTCTTTATCTTATTCTTTCAGATGGGATGTATTGATGAAAGTTCCATTTCCTACATATACTTGGTGGTTATCAGACTCATATTGTTGTTCATTAATTCCATTAGAAGCCTTCAAATCTTCAAGAGATTCATAACATTCAGATAAGCTATCATCCAAAGAATCTACATCTGTATTAGTTAAAATTTCTCCAGCAACAAAATCTTTATTCTCTATAATTTCATCAGTTTCTTTAGTATAGGACATCTAATATGCATATTCTCTAATTTCTATATGAATTGATCTCTTTTAGTCATCTCGTCTCCACGGTCAGGAAAACCTTTGTCTTAGATTTCCTTCTTGTATATAAATGGAGAATCAGCTTGCAGGACTTCAAATCTCTCTTCAATCACGTGTACTTGTCTATGACTTACATCAATTGGGTTTTCCTGTTTAGTATACTAAACATGAACCAAAAATTCAGATTCTTGTACTTCCACATTTTCAGAATTTAGAGATCGAGTATTTGGAGCTTGAAGATGAGCTTCTATGTCATGAAATTCTAGTGCACCTGATCGAGATTCAACACGCAAATTTTCCAAGCTCTCGTTAAATGGGCTTCATTATTCGAACCCAGTAAAGGATTTTTTTCTCAGCGCTAGACTATTTAACATGTGATAAAATATCAAACTCTTGAGTTTCTACATTTTTTGTTTATTGTGTCGAATATAGACTATTGAGCTTGTTTTCAACTTGAATGTTTGAGGGAATTTTGATCATAGACTGGTGTTCTTTAAAGTAATTCCCACCTTCAATTGATAGTTCTGAGTCCTTTTCTAGATACTTTGGATATACAAGATGACTTTCATATGTGCATTCAACTATGGGTGCTACCTTCTTGATGATTAGTTGCTCCTTATCATGAGTTTTCATTTTTTCTATTTCAATTGTGGATTCCTTTAAAATTACCTCCTCATCCATGGGTACTGAAACCAATTTCTCAGTGATGGTTGCATCAGCTACCTCTTCATCCTCTATATTTGTTCTCTTATCCATATGGCGACCATATTTCATAGAAGAAATATCCTCAACATGTTTTTTAGGCTTATTTTCATGTTGATCACACTGACTTGGAAGTGTCTAGATTATGACTATTTCTCTTGACATTTTTGTAGCTTTCATATCCTCAATTGGTGCATTATCTTCTTTGAGAATGACTCCTCGTGCTCCACTTTTATATAAATGATCAATTTTATTATCTTCATGAGCAAGGCCCTTGCATTCTTTCTCTAGTACAACCTTCTGGTCAACCCCATTTATTGTAGGTTGGATTCCTCTCATTAAAGGCTTCTTAATATCTCTTATTATAGAATTCCTACGTGAAGACATGACTTTATGGTGAATTCTTTTTACATTTAGTTTTTCCTGTGGAGGATACTAAATGTGAGCACTCACTTCATCTCCATAAATTTTTCGAGGTTTAGATACTCCTACCTTTCTCTGTAAATATTGAGTAAGCATAACTTTATTTGAATTAGCGTTAGACCCAGATTGCCTATGCTTCTCATAGGATGATTTATCTATGTTGACCTTCTTATGACATTCATTCTCAGGCAGGTTCTTCTTGTTTCTATTTTTGGGCCATGGATTTTCCTTTGTGAGTTTTTATGATGAGCCATCTTTTCCATCCCATGTGGCTTTAATTCTTCATGGTCCTCAATGAAGTCTGACATCTTCCTCAATAGGATTAGTTTTGTCCTGTTCACCACTAAATTCAACCTCCAATTCATTTTTCCAATTGAGTTTTTCTTCATGATATTGCTACTCCTCCTATGGATTTCTCACTGTATTTAATTGTTGCCTCTGCATATATATGTATTTGTTTGCTTAACATTTTATGATCTCACCATGTCCATTATCTTCTCACATTTTATGGGGTTCTCTCCCTATGGGATGTTTCTTCTCTTCTAATTCTAATTGGATGACTTCCTTGTTGCTTAGAGCAACTTCCCCTGAAACCATGATGCCTTCATTGTTTTATTGAAGTCACAACTTATTCGTTTCTCTTCCTCTTCCACACTTGCGTAGACTTCTTTCTCTTTTTTTTTATTTCTTGCATAGTTTTCTCTTCTTGAAGTTGCTTCCATATTTTGTTTAGTTCTCTTTAAAATATATGGTAGCTTACAATCCTTGGCTTTGTGGCAAAGATTATTACACACAAAACATCTCGTGTGCCCAAGAAATAGAGAAAATTATGTGTTTCTTTTTGCGTTCATGTTTTTCTTCATATACACTTTGCATTCGAAGACTTTATGTCCAAATTTATGACACATATAACAATAACCATAGAAATACTTGATGTACCTAGTTGTTGATGATCTCCTTTGTTTTCTTGTTGTATAGTACCTTCTTTTTTGTTGTATGTTTTGCTGAATAGTCTGTCCTTACAATCTACTACCACATGTCTATGTTCATGGCAAAAAAAACATGTGATGTTTTTCCTAGGATAAAATAATCTTTTTTGATATATTTTAAACTTGTTAAACTCATTTTCATGAGAGAATGATCTTCTTGCAATGAAACCTTTCTTCATCTCATTCATTGAATTTTAATATTGTTGCTTGGATTTTTTTATAGAAAATATGTTGTTGTTAGAATCTTCTTCTGTAGGTCCTTTTATAGTTGCTTCACTATAATATTTAATGGTTTCGTTTGTTGATTTCTTCCTAAAGGTAAGATCCTCTTCTACCTGCTTACACAACCTATTATTTTCTTCTAACTTACATCTAGTTGAAACAACCTCAACTTCTAATCGTTTACACTATAGGTCTATCTCCTTGAATTTTCTTCTCGTCGCCTCTTCTAGCCTCCATTATTCTTTAATTTGTGTCTTTAGGCTGAAAATTTCCTCCTTGTACTCATGCTCTTTATCATCACATATCTGCACCAGTTTCTTCAAATCTTTGTTTTCATTCTTCAATATTTCTATACTAGCCAATGATAATTCAAGCCTAACTTGATTTCCATCTATTTTTTCTCCACGAGTCAATCACATTGACACAGGTAGAGGTTTCATTTAACTGAACAATTTCCTTTTGGCAGGGTTTTTTGTCCTTCCTCTTTCTCTTTCCTTTCTCTACATTGTTGTTGCTAGTCTCTTCATGCATGAGCTGCAATCTATCCCATATTTAATTTACATAAGTTAGATATATTATTGTATCAAGATCCTTATTATTAATATTGTTATACATGAAAAATTTTTCTTTAGCATTCCATTATTTCTCTTGCAAAGAGGGAGAACCTTTGCAGTAGCCATCACATCCAAGTTTCCATATACCAGGTTCGTAAGATATCAGTTCATATTTTACCTTATCTCTCCATTCATGAAAGTTTGCTACACTCAACAAAGGTACGCTTTGATAGTTCATGACTTAACCAGTTCTACCTTCAACTTATTAGGTTTCTACAGAAGGAACTTAGCTCTAATATCAATTGTTGAAAATTTAAATAAACTGAGAGGGGGTTGAATCAGTTTAGCATATTCATGGACATTAAACTTCTTTTCATTAAACTCATTAACTGAAACATTACATGAGAAGCTTAACAAATAATGACCAACAAATTGAGTATGTGAATAACAAGTAATAAGAAAACCAAAACCTCACATGAACACATGATAACAACACATATTGACACCAAATATATGTGGAAACCCATAAAGGGAGAAAACCACGATTTTGTTATTGTTGTGATGCAAAGACAAGCTTCTACTCCTTATCACATCTTATTTAGTATAGGCTCCAATGTTCAGGAGGCTGCTACCTCAATTTTTTGCAAGCTGCAACATGTAAGGAAGCTCCAACTACCATATGTTTTCTATAGGCTACAACCCACAGAGGCTCATACCTCAATAGGCTCCAACCTTATGTTTATCAATCCAGTGCTTGAAAGGATACTATAATCCCTTGATGAAAATAAGAAATAACAATGTGTCAGTTTACCTCATCATAAATTCTACATATCTCTGTCTTCATTTTTGCCTCTTAGTCCCTTCAAATATGCTTCACACTAGCTTCATATGTGCCAGGTAACTAATGCATAAAATCTCAATTATCTCTCAGACATTCTCTCACTCTTTAACCATTCAATGACTTCCAAAATCACATATTTTATAATGATAGTTTGTTGGCTATTTATATCCCACATAGGAACATGAAGTGAAGAGACTTGACTCTTTTCCTTCCACTCATTCATTTCCAAACTCTTCATACCTTGAATATTAGAACACAAAATGAAATGATCCATCCAATATTAATTTCAGTCACATGTAATGACTAAATGCATCAACCTAATTCCAACATAAAAGGACAATATTGATCATTAATGCATCACAAAAATCTTTGCAACATCTTTGCCTTTGCCTTGGAGACATGCCTTTGTACCACAACAATTTAACTCAATCAATAATTTCACATCACAAAAAATTCTTCAATATAGAAATCTTTGCAACATTATCAAAACATTTCAATGTATCACCACTCCTCCTCCTTCTGCTCCTTTTCATTGTTGATCTCACTCATTAGTGTATAAATTTCCTTGTTGTTTCTCCTTTACCTATAATTTCTCCTTCATTGTTCCTTGAGGTTTCTCCTTTTCCTTTTCCTTGTTGCTGCTCCTTTTCTTGTTTCTTCTCCTTCATTGTTCCTTACTTCCCCTCCTTTGCCTTTGTTTCTCCTTCTTTGTTCCTTTTTTTACACTCCTTTGCATATTGCTTCTCCTTCATTGTTCCTTGTTGCTAGTCCTTTGACAAACTCATCTATACGTAGGAGGTAACTGGCTATGCTTTCATCACTATGCATCTTAAGAGTTTCATACTGAATTCTGAGAGATTGAAGCTTAGCATGTTTTACCTAAGAGTCTCCTTCGTAGCTTAGAATGATTTTGTCCCATATTTCTTTCATTGATTTCAGCTGCATGACTTTGACAAACTTTGATTTTGACAAACTTCCCAATAAAATAGTGACAGCTTTGGCATTGGTCTCATAATCCTTTTTACCTGCCGTATCTATAGGAATTGCTGTTGGAAATGTATATCCTTTTTCCATAATTTCCCAAACATCCGTTCTAAGCGATTGTAGATATGTTGTGGTTCTTATCTTCTAGTAAACAAAATTGCTCCCATTGAAGAATTGGCGGTCTGATGGATCCCATGCTCTCTTGATTATTCATTTTGATGGATCTCCCTTAAAGTGATCAAGCTTCTTCTGAAGGACCTGCTCTGATACCAATTGTAGGAAATAATTTTGGGGGGGGGGGGTGAATCAGTATTAGTCAAGTCAATAATATTTTTCTTTTCATACTCAAATTTGTATATGCTACTTCCATGTGGGTAAACCACGTGTACATGCAACTGTGATTAAGGAAACAAGTGTATATCCAACAAACTAATGATTTAGTTAATTCATCATATGTTGATCTTTAATTTGTGTATTAGTACTTTATTAAAAATTAAACAGTAATCATACACATTTAATAACAGTGTGAACCATCACACAATAGAAATGCACATGAACACCAAGATTTAAGTTGGAACCCAATGCGGGACAAAAACTACCTGTTGCTATCTTCTTTTAATATAAGAAAAACATGTTTATAATCTTGTACTGGTAGAGACTCATACCAGTACGCAGGCACCCACCTACAGAAGGCTACAACATTCTCTCATTCTCCAGCTTCTACTAGAAGTGAGCTGCAACCCCTTAGCTCTTGTACTAGCCGATCTGTTTACTAGTACGTAGGCACTAACCTACTAAAGGCTCCAACCTTCACTCGTTTTCTAGCTACTACAGGAAGGGAGCTCCAACACCCTTGCTCTTGTACTGGCTAATATGTTTACCAGTACGTAGGAGCCAAACTACGGAAGGATACAACCTTCTCTCTTGCTCCAGGGACCACGTTCCATAAATTTTCAGACTTCATACTCCTGGAACACAACACCATAATATGAAGGCCACGTTTCATCCAATTTTCATACTGGACCCATCAACAACGTTGAAGCTAAAAATCAATCACAACTATAATACAACCATCAAATACATCTGCATCAACCAATCACTGAAACTCAATCATTAATCTTTGAATCACCCACAACTGAATCACTGAAGGCCTGTCATCAAAACACAGTCACTAGAACACAAAGCAGAACCCAGAGCTCTGCAATAATCACTAGAACCAACTGCAAATTCAGATATCATATTTCATAATATATACATTACTCTTATGAGTTGAACCAGTGTGTATATGCTCTTTTACCAAAGAGAACCCGCGTACAGATCTGCAAATAATAACTTAAAAAGTTCACCACTATTTTAGAATTCAGTCATACCCAAATCATAACATTTGCATAATAAAACATGTGCCAATATTTAGATTTAGTCTATCAATGATC
This sequence comes from Pinus taeda, assembly GCA_000404065.3. Classification (NCBI taxonomy): domain Eukaryota; kingdom Viridiplantae; phylum Streptophyta; class Pinopsida; order Pinales; family Pinaceae; genus Pinus; species Pinus taeda. The sequence goes on along the minus strand of APFE031729861.1, from coordinate 87,816 downwards.
AAACCACATAATGATAATACATTCAAAGCCTTAAGATCCCAATTCATCATCCATCATCATCCACATAGGTGCATCATTGGTTCAGATTAAGCAAAGCATCAGAAACCCATAACCTGCATACTAGATATCACACTTCATCAGATATTCAATACTTTCACACCTGGCCTAATGATCTTATCCTCCATTTAAAGTTTTAGGCCTTTCTCAATACCATGCAACAAAACCACTTAGTACCAATACGTTGGACCAAATACCTAGGGTTAATACCTCAGACCAGATAACTTGGACCAATACCATGGATCAAACTACCATGGACAAAATACCTTGGACCAAAACATACTTTTCCAAGATATACATGCTTTTCCTTATGTGAAAGTACATGTGTACGTTATATGCTCCTTTTGGTCTGTTGACCCACATGTATATGCTCCTTTGTCATGATTAACCTGTGTATATATCTCTTTATTCATTCTTTTTAGTTTGATCATTAATTCTTTGCTATTGACCTGCTGCACTATGACCTGTGATCTGAGTAAGCTACCATCAAGGACAACACCTATATCATAATGCCAATAATCTCTCCCTTTGGACTTGATGGCAACAATAACACCAAGTCACTCTTCCCCTTTGACATCAAGGGCAAAGGGTAGACCAAGATATTCTCTCCCTTTGATATACATAATGTTGTCCATACTCCCCCCTGAGTACATGTTGAAATCTCTAATTGACCTCCCCCTTTGTACTGTAGGTTTTAACCCCATACAGAATTTATCTGCATACTAATTCTAGAACACATAAAATAAACAATGCGAGAGCACAATACATAAAACACATATATATAGAGATTTTTTCTGGATCCCAAAATCGAGACTACCAGCTTGATTTTTCATTACGTTCCTTCCAATGTCATAATACATATTTATACATGTCGAAGCATCCAATACCATGGACCGAAAACCATCGTGTCCAAACAACATGTGTGAAAATCATGTACAAAACCATAGGTGGGTCCACCCAACCTAACATAGGGTCCAAAACCAAAATTTTTCGGGGCGCCACCCTAGACCCCATAGAGTGGGGTTACGGGTATGCCTCAAACCCCCTATGACCTCCCCCCCTCTAACCCCCGGTTAACTACATGGGCTAGTCGTCCGAAGAATATAACATAATCCAACATTCTCCCACTTGTTGTTTTCTTTCCACAGAGGGCCACAAGAGAGCTTAGTCATTTTTTCAGCCCTGAAATGCCCATTGTCTCTCTACACCAAGAGAACGTCTCAGAGCTCACAAATTTTGTCAATGCATCTGCAGTATTCTTGAAAGTGTCTACCTTTACCAGAAACACCTTTTAGTATTCTATCGTATCCCTCAAAAAGTGATACTGAATATCATGTGCTATGTCTTTAAATGATATGTAGGGTTATTTGCCAAGAAAATTGCACTTTGGCTATCACAGTCTATCCTTATAGCTCCCTGTACTAACCCCATACTTGAACACAATCTCTGCAACCAAACTGCTTCCTTGCTTGCATGAGTGGTTGCCATGTATTCTTCCTCTATAGTTGATAGTGCCATTACAGATTGTTTCTTACTCATCCAACTGATTGCACCTCCAAATAGGTTAAACACATACACACATGTAGATCTTCTCTGATCTTGATCTCTAGCCCAGTCTGCATCAACAAAGCCATGAATATCCAACATTCTGTCAAATCCTGATCTTCCTTGGTAGCACAAACAATAATCGAGTGCTCCTTCCTTGGTTTTGACATAAACCTGCTCAATACTCCCATTGCATGTGCAATGTCTGGTCTAGTATAGACCATTGCATACATTAGGCTATCGACTACACTTGCATATGGAACATGGAACATGTCCTCTTCCTCTTCTTATGTCTTGGGTCATAGTTTAGAAAATAACCTCACACCTACAAGAATAGGAACCTTCACCTATTTACTATCTTGCATATTAAACCTCTGTAGTGTTGTCTTTGTTAGCGCTCAAATTTACCTTAGGCTGAAATAAGGTAAAACTCAAGGCTACATCAAACCACGCTCAGCCTCGTATCTAGCCCTATGAGGACAGAAGAGGGCTCTCTCCGGGTCAATCTCGGCAAAAGGTAATCAATGAGGCTCGAGATGACTAAATTGGTAATTAATTTTAGGCTAGGTATGAAGTATAAGGAGTTTGAAATTGATTTTTTGGAGTTTTGTTGAATCTAAGGGAAAGGCAATTTTGGGTGCAGGGATGAGACACAGTTTTTGCAGAGGTCCGATTAGGGAAAGGAAGGCAATTGTCTTGATGCTTTAAAAGTGAAACAGATGGATAGATCAGACTGGCGAGGAGCTAAGGAGAGCAAGAAGCTTTCAAGGATTCTCCTTAAATAGATGAAAACATGGAAAATCAAACAAACTCAAAGGCAAAGTATAACAAATTATGGATTCTACCTTAACACTTCATTTGTTCAATTTTAGAAGATGAGAGAAGGAAAATGATACAAATAACAACTTACAGATACTGAAATAAGCACACCATCAACACATAAAGCCACATGAATCCCAAACAGTGCTGCAAAACCCTGGTCTCTCCTTTGCCAAAATCGCAGAGATACAATGTACAATAGAGTCTAGGCTTTTCCCAAAATTCCAACCTCTCCAACCTTTGAAAATGATTGAGAAATTACATAATATAGGCAAACCAACCCATTCCTTTGCCTCTAGGGTTTGAGATCATCATCCTAGGAGTTGTTTCAACCAACTCTAAACAAAGCACTACAATCTAGGCAGTCAAAACAACTTGCCTCTATAAGGTAGGAAACCAATTCATTCATTCAATTTTCACTCTTTGGTGAATGAATATTCTAGAACAAGTAACTAAATGTAAAAATTACATCATTTTCAATCAATTACATCAAGAGAAGTCAAAAATTACATCACAAATCAAAACTAGTCAAACTGGCCAAATTTCTCAGCTGAAAGATGAAAAATTGGCCAAAAATCTCTATGCACTATGCGCCTTTCAGCCTGCTTTTGGGGCACTTCCTGACATCCAAATCAAGCTCACAATATCTTGTTGGAAAGCCCTAGATGTCTTCTATCCCGCGCAAGTGGAAAATCTCAATTTGGATCTCATTTGCCCCCTCAAAGTGTCATTCTGCCGGAAGTACTCCCTACTGGTGCAAAAGGTGGCAGAAAGGTGATTTTCATGGTGTTTTTGGCCCTTTTGATCATCCAGAGCTTGATGAAATGCTTTGACAATAGCTGAGAATGCATAAATTACCATGTAAAATCCAAAATTATAAAGTTTTCCTCCAGAAAGTGTCTCAATCATAAGCGCGCGCGTCGATGTGCTACGTGTTGTGCTGAAAAACCTGTTTTGCAAGCCAAAAATTTCAAAATGACAAACTTTTCTCCAAATTCCTTGAAATTTGGATTGAAGGTGCCTCATCAAGTGCCATGCTCAGCCAAATAAGCTTTGGCCAAGATTCAGAGCCTATCTTGCCTTTTACTCCGTTTCAGTGTCTTCCTCGTGCATGCAGTTCATTGATGGAATCACTGTCTTGTTCGTATGATGAATCTGTCCGTCTCCATAGTGTTTGAAACAAGGTGTATGTTTGGTTTGGAATAACTTGTCATAAACAATCCATGCAAAGCTTATAAGATGAGGCTTGTTCTCATCTTTAACTTCATAATCTCCATGACGCCAATAAATTGGGTGATATGTTACATGATACCAAGCAGATGCCTTTGCATATTGATCATTTGAAGAGCTGCTTTCATCATCTCTAGACCATGACCTGACTTCCTTTTAAAGAGCCTTCACTTCATACATGATTGTTTCCTTGAGATCTCCAAGCTTAGAACCATGGAGTTTTGACAAACTGAAAATGTTTCCACTTAGTATTTCTACTTTATATATAATTCCATAATGGTACACTGATGTAGCCAATTCAGAGTCATACCCGTTTTTTCATAATAATGCATCATTAATGTACTTTTGAAATCACCGCACCTCCAATCCTTTTCATATGCCTTCTCCGCAACTTCCTTTGTGAATGAGTTTATAGACAGAGTATGTGTTGCAACTTTCTTCATGGATTTGTAAAGTTTACCAACTATGTTTTCTTTAAACATTCACCATACAACAAATACCATCAAACAACCATCAAAATTTGGATGAAAAACTATGAGAGAAGCTCAACCCACTTGTACATGATGATCCAAGCATATTGGGCGATTTTGGAGCAAAATTTTGAAGTCTTTGGGCTTGTTGGCTGTCTGCACCATGCACCATCCCAATGTGCCACGCGCTCCCAATTCACCATGTAAACACAAATTTACACTGGCCAATTGAGCCCAGTGCGCCGCGCGCACCCAGTGCGTCGCGCGCCTTCTGTATGGGTCGTGCGCCACATAGTGCATTTTGCAGGAGGCTTTTGGAGGCCTTCCCGAAGTCGAAATCGGGCACAGGATAGCTCGTTGGAAAGGTATTTGTGTCAAATTTCCAAATCAACTATAAGTTTTCAATTTGGAGTTCATTTTCCTTGTGAAAGATTAAATCTCCCAAGACTGATCAAAATGTGCCAAATGAGGCTGCCTCAAGGCAGAGTGCTGTTGCAGTCAACTTTTGGATGCCTTCCTCAACTCCAAATTGAGCTCATGATAGTTCATTGGAAATATATTTTTGTCTAGTTATCCTTTGACTCATCAAGAAAGTTATTTGGCCAACCAAGCTATGAGAAAACTTGATTTTACCAAACTCACTCCGGAGGTGCATCAATTCTCCCGAGGCGATTGAATTTTTGACATTTCTCTAAAAACATGAAACCTGTGTAAAAAGTGAAGGATTTTTTTATTCCTTGGCCTGTTGTGGACAAAAACCTCTCTCATTGTTTCAAAATTCATCTTTTATTGCTCTGAAACATCTTTTGAATGAAACTTATCCCAATGTGTGGAACAAGGGATTTTGTCGAAATGAAGCGAAATGAAGGGGATAAGGGGCTTCTAAATTCTTGGGGAAATTTTTGGAAGCAGGGAAGGATGTTAGGAAGCAGGGGAAAGTGGAATCTCAGAGATCGAGTGAGGGGAAGGGGTCGAAAAGGGTAGAGCATAGGCCTAGCCTAGAAAATTGCCAAGTTGTGGCAAGAAACTAGGGTTTGAGCAAAAATGAGGAATTTGGGGGATCTCAGTGATGGGAAGTGTTTAATAAGGTACATTAATGATAGGGGAAAGTGTATGAACATCAGGATACAAGTTTTGGTAATGATTTGACCATTCCAGAGAAATTGCCTTCAAAACCCTAGGAGAGGGAAATGGACCTTGCCTAGGCGCAACTGAGGCATGAAAAAGGTGTAAAATGACCCAATGGAACCTGAAATGATGATAAAAACCTTCTGAATGATGATTGAATCAGCTGAATAGTGACATAGACTGACATTTGGGCAACTTTGAAAGGAGTGAAAGCAAACCCTAGACCTAATGACTAGTGACCAAATTTTGCTTGAAGACTCACTGAAATGACAAAATTTGATTTTGACACCTTAAAATCACTTGTAAGAGCATGTTTGATAATTGGAGGAAGGCTGCAAAGACTGACACTAACATTGGCTCCAATGGGGATGGTAGCTCCTTGGAGGTGCCAAGAATGACAGATCTTTGGGAGAGCAGACCAACGCCTTATCCATTGGGCAATGGAATCAAAAACTCAAACTCAAATGCATGACTAAAAAATGATGACTTGACGACACAAATTGACTCTCACTCAACTAAGAACGGACTCGATACTTAAACACAACCAAAAAACTGGAAATATGATCAATATGAAACTTATTCAATACAACCTACTCTAATTTTTCAATTCATCACCTGATCAAGTGAAATGGAACAACCAATGTAACCATATAAGCATCCTGTCTACTGTTTGATTTCTTCCCACACGCTTTCTGATGCGCAGGAAAAGGAAATAATCGAAAGGCAACTCCCATGGAAATTTGAACTCAAGCTGACTGCTAATAAACTTGCAAAGCACAAATTAACTAGATGACTGCAATAATACTGCAAAAGGATCTTCATAAACATAGCTCTGGTCTAGGTAATCTTCATAGCTGGATATCAAGACTTCCCTCACATCAGTGCTGTGTTTCTTTGGTGATTGCAACAAGCTATCAAAAGGATCCTGAAATTCATGAAAGGCCAAACTCCGTTGCTGATTACAAACAAAACAAAAGTCTCCTTCATCAATTTCCTCATATGACTGCAAACCTTGATAAGGGCTTTGTAATGAAAAATATGTTAAACAAGAGAATTATCATCAAGAATATTATAATCAATATTATTTTCTGGAACATGGTTAGCTAATGAAGGAAAACTTTTACAACAAACATCATCCAACACACGTGCAATAGGATCATCAAAAACTTGAGAAGGCTGATGTAATGTATCCATTGAAAATGTATGACATCCTTCTAACTGTTCATCTTTTTCTTGAGATATTTTACGAAGATTCTGCCTTATAAACTGAAATGTTTCGATACAAAAGGGTATAGAATCTTCCTGCATCATCAAATCATCTTCCACAGCTTCATCTGTAATCTGCCCTTCAATTTCATTTGGTGGTTGCAAGTCTGATGCTACAGGCTGCTCAAGAATTTTGTTATTTGTCTCATCCTCAACATTAACACTGAGAGATTGCTGATCTGTCATAGGCTGTTCATTTGATGATTTACTATGAAATCTACTCTTCAAAAACTGAAATGATTCAAAACAGAATGGTACAGAGTCACCTTGAATCATTAAATCATGTGTGTCCACTTCCAAGTCTTCAGCTGTAAGTTGACAATCAATAGATTTCGGGGGTTGCAAATCTGAATATGAGAAGTCTTGAACGAAATTTTCATTGCTCTCAAGATGATTCAAATCAAGACTTGTTGACATTTGATTTCTGATTACATGGTAGTTATCTCTGATGAACTGAAATGAATCAAAACAAAAAGGCAAAGATCCTTCACTTACTTCAAACATTGATGCACTTTCCTCATCGTTGTCATAGCTGATATGCATCGGTTGATCATTGTATTCGAGCTGCTGAAATTGAACTTCCTCCTCGCGCAAACTAGCTGCTGATTCATTTGCAAGATTAGCTTCTTTTTGGAGAACATAATCATCATCATACTGATCAAACTGAGGCAATTCATCATCAAGCATACACATCATATCAACAGCTCTCTCTTCTTCACAATGATCTATAAAACAATCACTATGACAACTGGGATCAGAAACAAAATGTTTTGTGTCAGCTGCTTGTTCTTGAATGTCACCTTCATTTTTTGCAGTCATTTTCCACACCATCTCTTATACTGCATCTACGAAAAGATCAAGATTTTCTTCTAAAAGTGTCAACTGCTCTGAAATATTCTTCTTTTCTTCTTCCTTCAACCTTTCCCTCAAGATCAACAAATGAGCCTCTACATTCACTGCCTTGTTCTGCATCTTGTGAAGTGGTGCAATATCCTTTTCTCTCAGCTGAAACTCCATTTCCGGATCAAAGGCACTCGGGTAGTGCAAGAGAGCAGATCTAGGAGAACGTCTTATATCAACTCGCATTGAATAATAAACTTGGTTAAATCTGGCAGAAAATGTTGTACTGTCTCCCCTGGCATTATTTTCAGCTAATTATACTCTTCTATAATAAGGAAAAGGTTCTGTCTGATCATCCACCTGTCGAGAAAAAGTTTGACGAACTGCCAGAAATCTGAGATGCTCGCATCACAGAGGGTTCTGAACCAACTCTTCACTTTTCCTTGCAAAGAAAGAGCATAAAGCCTTATACTGACATCTTCTGCGTCAACTTCAAAAAGATCTAGAAAAGACTCAAAATTCTGCACATGTTGCTCAGCGTTGACAGTCTTACTTTCACCATCGAACCTCGGCAAGTATAGATCATAGTTTTTGGGGAAAGCATGGAGAACAGAAGGTAAGGCAAGAGGTTTATACCGATCTGGAATTTTACAAGGTGTAGGGGTATGTACAACATGTATATAATCAGTGTTGGTCTCTTGGGGCTCATCAATTTGAAGATGGTCATTACAAAATTTAGAAGAAAGGTCTTGATCAAGCTCAAAGGTATGCAAATCTTTGGTAGTCACAATCTTCAAAGGGAAAGAATCAACTGCAGGCCGAGGATCTCTTCTCAAATACAGTATACTTTGCAAAGCCTTCTAGACATTCTTGGGAAAAGAGAACAAATAATTTATGACAAAGAACAAAATGTCTTGGATGAAATTCCAACTTGAATACCTGATCTATCCATGTTGTCCTTTCATGTTTTTGTTGGTTAGGATCATCCTCCAGTGGAGTCTTTGGATCTGATCTCGAAAATGATTTAGAGTCGCTAGGTGAATGATTTTAGCCTTGCCAGTGTCTGATCATTGTCCACCATCAACAATCAGATCTGAACTCGATACATGTACTGGGGCAATTTATAAGTTAAGTGTTACGATTACAAGCTAGACTAGAGATCGACTGAAGCAGCATTTATCTACTATGCACTCACAGAGCAATGTGCAGTTCGAAGGCTACCTGGCGTGACTTCAGACTCTGTCTGTAGCTATAAATCAAATAACACTAACAAGAAAACCAGTTCTCCCCAGTATGGTCGCCACTATGTTAGCGCTCGAATTTACCTTAGGCTGAAATAAGGTAAAACTCAAGGCTACATCAAACCACGCTCAACCTTGTAGCTAGCCCTATGAGGATAGGAGAGGGCTCTCTCCGGGTCAATCTCAGCAAAAGGTAACCAATGAGGCTCGAGATGACTAAATTGGTAATTAATTTTAGGCTTGGTATGGAGTATAAGGAGTTTGAAATTGATTTTTTGGAGCTTTGTTGAATCTAAGGGAAAGGCAATTTTGGGTGCGGGGATGAGACACAGTTTTTGCAGAGGTTCGATTGGGGCAAGGAAGGCGATTGTATTGATTCTTTAAAAGTGAAAGATATGGATAGATCAGACTGTCGAGGATCTAAGGAGAGCATGAAGCTTTCAAGGATTCTCCTTAAACAGATGAAAACATGGAAAATCAAACAAACTTAAAGGTAGAGCATAACAAATTATGGATTCTACCTTAACACTTCATTTCTTCAATTGCAGAAGATGAGAGAAGGAAAATGATACACATAACAACTTATAGATACTGAAAGAAGCACACCATCAACACATAAAGCCACATGAATCCCAAACAGTGCTGCAAAACCCTGGTCTTTCCTTTGCCAAAATTGCAGAGATACAATGTACAATAGAGTCTAGGCCTTTCCCAAAAGTCCAACCTTTCCAACCTTTGAAAATGATTGAGAAATTACATAATATAGGCAATCCAACCCATTCCCTTTCCTTTAGGGGTCGAGCTCATCATCCTAGGAGCTGTTTCAACCAACTCTAAACAAAGCACTACAATCTAGGCAGTCAAAACAACTTGCCTCTACAAGGTAGGAAACCAATTCATTCATTCAATTTTCACTCTTTGGTGAATGAATCTTCTAGAACAAGTAACTAAGTGTCAAAATTACATAATTTTCAATCAATTACATCAAGAGAAGTCAAAAATTACATCACAAATCAAAACTAGTCAAACTGGACGAATTTCTTCGCTGAAAGATGAAAAATTGGCCAAAAATCTCTATGCACCGCGCACATTTCTTCCTACTTTTGGGGCACTTCCTGACATCCAAATCAAGCTCACAACAGCTGGTTGGAAAGCCCTAGATGTCTTCTATCCAAGCCAAGTGGAATTTCTCAATTTCGAGCTCATTTTCCCCCTCAAAATGTCATTCGCCCGGAAGTACTTCCTGCTGGTGCAAAAGGTGGCACAAAGGTGATTTTCATGGTGTTTTTGGCCCTTTTGATCATCCAGAACTTGATGAAATTATTTGGAAATAGCTTAGCATGCATAACTTACCATGACAAATCAAAAACTATAAAGTTTTCCTCCAGCAAGTGTCCCAATCATAAGCGCGCACGTCGACGCGCTACGCGTTGAGCTCAAAAACCTGTTTTGCAAGCCAAAAATTTCAAAATGACAAAATTTTCTCCAAATTCCTTGAAATTTGGGCTGAAGGTGCCTCCTCAAGTGCCATGCTTAGCCAAATAAGCTTCGGCCAAGATTTGGAGCAGATATTTCCTTTTACTCTGTTTCAGTGTCTTCCTGGTGCATGCAGTTCATTGATGGAATCGCTGTCTTGTTCGTATGATGAATATGTCTGTCTCCATAGTGTTTGAAACAAGGTGTATGTTTGGTTTGGAATAACTTGTCATAAACAATCCATGCAAAGCTTATAAGATGAGGGTTGTTCTCATCTTTACCTTCATAATCTCCATGACGCCAATAAATTGGGTGATATGTTACATGATACCAAGCAGATGCCTTTGCATATTGATCATCTGAAGAGTTTCTTTCATCATCTCTAGACCATGACCTGGCTTCCTTTTAAAGAGCGTTCACTTCATACATGATTGTTTCCTTGAGATCTCCAAGCTTAGAACCATGGAGTTTTGACAAACTGAAAATGTTTCCACTTACTATTTTTGTTTCATATATAATTCCATAATGGTACATTTATGTAGCCAATTCAAAGTCATACCCATTTTTTCATAATAATGCATCATTAATGTACTTTTGAAATCACCGCACCTCCAATCCTTATCATATGCCTTCTCTGCAACTTCCTTTGTGAATGAGTTTATAGACAGAGTATGTGTTGCAACTTTCTTCACGGATTTGTAAATTTTACCAACTATGTTTTCTATAAACATTCACCATACAACAAATACCATCAAACAACCATCAAAATTTGGATGAAAAGCTATGAGAGAAGCTCAACCCACTTGTACATGATGATCCAAGCATATTGGGTGATTTTGGAGCAAAATTTTGAAGTCTTTGGGCTTGTTGGTTGTATGCACCACGCACCATCCCAATGCGCCACGCACTCCCAAATCGCCGCGTGCATACAAATTTACACTGGCCAATTGAGCCCAGTGCGCTGCGCGCACCCAATGCGTCGCGCGCCTTCTATATGGTTCACGTGCCACATAGTGCATATTGCAGGAGGCTTTTGGAGGCTTTCCTTGTGTCAAAATTGGGTTTAGGATAGCTCGTTGGAAAGGCCTTTGAGTCTACTTTCCAACCCAACTAGAACTTTTCAATTTCGAGTTCATTTGCCTTGCCAAAAATCAAATCTCCAAAGATTGGTCAAAATGTGCCAAATGAGGCAACCTCAAGGTAGAGTGCTGTTGTAGTCAACTTTTGAATGCCTTCCTCAACTACAAATTGAGCTCATGATAGTTAATTGGAAATATATTTTTGTATCATTATCCTTTGACTCATCAAGAAAGTTATTTGGCCAACCAACATATGAGAAAACTTGATTTTTCCAAGGTCACTGCGGAGGTGCATCAATTCTCCTGAGGCGATTGTATTTTTGACATTTCTCTAAAAAAATGACACCTGTGTAAAAAGTGAAGGAAGTTTTTCTTCCTTTGCCTACTTTGGACAAAAACCTCTTTCAGTTTTTTAAAATTCATCTTGTATTGCTCTGAAACATCTTTTGAGTGAAACTTATCCCGATGTGTGAAACAAGAGAGTTTGTCGAAATGAAGGGGATAAGGGGATTCTAAATTCTTGGGGAAATGTTTTGAAGTAGGGAGGGATGTTGGATAGTAGGGGAAAGTGGAATATCAGAGATCGAGTGAGGGGAAGGGGTCAAAGAGGGAAAAACACAGGCCTAGCCTAGAAAATTGCCAAGTTGTGGCAAGAACCTAGGGTTTGAGCAAAAATGAGGAATTTGGGGGATCTCAGTGATGGGAAGTGTTTAATAAGGTACATTAATGATAGGGAAAAGTGTATGAACATGAGGATACAAGTTTTGCTAATGATTTGACCATTTCAGAGAAATTGCCTTCAAAACCCTAGGAGAGGGAAATGGACCTTGCCTAGGCGCAACTAAGGCATGAACAAGGTGTAAATGACCCAATGGAACCTGACATTATGATAACAGCGTTCTGAATGATGATAGAATCAGCTGAATAGTGACATAGACTGACATTTGGGCAACTTTGAAAGGAGTGAAAGAAAACCCTAGACCTAATGCCTAGTGACCAAATTTTGCTTGAAGACTCACTGAAATGACAAAATTTGATTTTGACACCTTAAAATCACTTGTGAGAGCATGTTTGATCACTAGAGGAAGGCTGCAAATACTGACACTAACAGTCTCAACATACTTCCTCTTGTTTAACTAGAGCTTCCTTTTTACCCGATCTCTTTTAATATCCATTCCCGAAATATAGTTTACAACACCAAGATCTTTCATGTCAAATTTGGAGGACAATTGGATCTTCAAATCCTGAATAATTTCTTTTTCATTTCCAACAAGGAACATAGCATCCACATATAAGACTAGATAAATAACACGGTCACCAATTAATTTAAAATACACACAGTGATCTGCTTTGCTTATGGTGAAGCCAAGTCCCCATATAAATATATCAAATTTTTGATACCACATCCTTGGTGACTATTTTAACCCATATAGAGACTTCTTTAACTTGCATACCAGTTCTTTCTTACGCTTCACCACAAAGCCTTCAGGTTGCTTCATGTATATTTCCTCTTCCAGATCCCCGTGAAGAAATGTTGTCTTCACATCCATCTGTTCTACCTCAAAATCAAAAGTAGCAGCAACAGATAAAAGTAATCTAATAGAAGTTACCTTGGCAATAGGAAAAAAATATGACCAAAATTTTGCTACCAACCGAGCTTTGTATTTCACCACCTTTCTTTCTGCATTTTTTTTCTTCTTGAACACCCATTTGCTGCTAATGGATTTCCTTCCAGCTGGAAACTCCACCAGATCCCAAGCCTCATTTTTGTGCAAAGATGCCATTTCATCAACCATGGCCTCTTTCCATAGTTTTCCATCCTTTGAATCTATTGCTTCTTTCATAGTTCTGGGATCATCATCGGTAATAGATAAAGCAAAATTTGAACATAAAGAAGATGGACTATACCTTTTTTGTTGCCTTCTTTCTCGAACTGATCTTCTCACACCCGGAGTTTGTGGCTTTTCATCTTCTAATTCCTTCTTTGTTGTAGAGTCTGATTCTTCCTCCTTTAGCTCAAACTCTACCTTCTCAGGTTCCTTTATTTGAACTTCATGTTTAATAACATCTTCCACCTCTCTGAACACCACATCTCGGTTGTACACAACGTTTCTTGTTACTGGGTTCCAAAGCTTATAACCCTTTAAACCATCTTTATACCCAATAAAGATGCACTTTTTAGATTTACTATCCAACTTGGTTTGTTTCTCCTTTGGAACATGTACATATGCATCACATCCAAATACCCTTAGATGTGAAAGAGAGGGTTTCTTACTAGTCCATACCGCTTGTGGAGTTTTATCCTCCAATGCTGATGAAGGTGATATGTTGACCAGGTAGCATGTTGTCTGGACTGATTCTACCCATAATTCCTGTCCTAATCCGGCACCACTGGGCATTCTTCTTGCCCTTTCCATCAACGTATTTTTCATTCTTTCTGCAACTCCATTTTCCTCAGGTGTATATGGAGTAGTCTTCTGCTGTGCTATACCACACTTCTTGCAGAATTCTTCAAATTCCTTACTACAAAACTCTCCACCATTATCTGTCCTCAGCACCTTCATCTTATTCTCTATAAGTACATAGAATTACCCAGTTATGGAACCTTCATAGGTCCAAACACATCGCTGTGCACAAGCTCTAATATTTGTTTTGCCCTCTTACCACCAGAGGGGAAACTCACCTGATTCTGCTTCCCATATACACAATTTTCACAGAACCCAAAATCTAGAGAGCTATTACTCATACCTTCTACCATACCTTTACCATGAAGTATTTGAAGGCCCTTCTCTCCATTATGTCCAAGCCTTTGATGCCATAGCATGGTATTCTCTCCAGAGACCACTAGACTTTCTTCTCTACTTTCAAGAACCACAGAATTGTTGCACCCATCAATAACAGTGCTACCTTGCAGCTTGTACAGAGTTCCAATCCAAACTCCCTGCATCAATACCATTGCTCCCCAAACCATTTTTTAGGTATCCTTCTCGAACGCTATTTTTACACCTGCATCATCCAGCTTACTTACAGAAATCAGATTCCTAGCAAATGCAGGAATATGTAGAACACTCATAAGTGTTCTAACCATTCCACCTTGCAACTTCAACTTCACCTTTCCGCGACCAATGATTCTAGCCTTCCTATAATACCCTAAGAAGACATCACCACCATCATATTTCTCATACTTGCAGAACCACTCTCTATGGGGAGTGAAGTGAAAGGATGCACCGAGTCAATCAAGCATGCCTCATGATCTACGTGTGTACTTGAAGAAGCCAAGTACACATCCCCACCTTCATTTGAGGTGGTTTTCACCTCTACAGAAGGAGCATCATTAGAACCCTTTCCTTTTTCAAGAGATTTAGATTTACAGTCCCTTTTGTAGTGCCCTTCCTTTCCACATTTCTAGCACACCACCTTTACAGGATTTCCTGGAGATTTAGATCTCCCTCTAGATTAGATTTCCCCCTCGATGAATTATTTGGGTTTTTGTTCTGGGACCGCCCTCGTACAGACAAGGCATCACCATTTTGGCTCTCCATATTTTTCCGTCTCATCTCCCCCATCAGCAAGGATGAAACTATTTCATCAAAATGCAAGGTAGTTGTATTTCTACCTATTGCAATAACCAGACTATCCCATGAATGTGGTAGAGAACACAACAAACTAATGCACTTATCTTCATCTAAAATTTTAATATCAATAGATGCTAACTGACTTGCAACAGTATTAAATGCATTCAGATGCTCTGTCACTGATTCTCCAACTTCCATCCTCAGGTTATACATCTTTTTCTGCAGGAACATTTTATTCATGAGATACTTAGATTGGTACAAAGTCCCTACCTTGCTGCACAAAGCCTTCGTCATAGCTTCCCCTGATACATTCAGCGATACTAAATCTGAGGCACACAATCGTATTTTTCTCTTTGCCTTCTGATCCAACATCTTCCACTCTTCATCAGACACTCCCATTGGTTTAGTACTCGAACCTACCCTGATCCACTGATCTTTATCCATCAACAGATCTTCCATATTGAGTTTCCATAACTCAAAACTCTGACCATTAAATTTCTTGATCTCTATCTTTCCACTACTTGCCATCTTCTTTCACCACCAAAATCGGTCTCCCACATCTCCCACTGAGTAGGGTTTACCACAGGCCCGAGTGAAACCCCTTAGCAACAAAGGCATCCCCTTGAATCCAAAACAACTCTGATACCAAATGTAGGTTTTAACCCCATATAGAAATTACTTGCATACAAATTCTAAAACACATAAAATAAACAATGTGAGAGCATAACACATAAAACACATACACATAGAGATTTCCCCTAGATCCTAAAACTGGGACTACCAGCTTGATTTTTCATTATGTTGCTTCCAATGTCATAATACATATTTATACTTGTCGAAGCATCCAATACCATGGACCGAAAACCATCGGGTCCAAAACCATGGACCAAGAACCATTGTGTCCAAAAAACATGTGCAAAAATCATGCACAAAACCATTGGTGGGTCCGCCCAACATAAAATAGGGTCCAAAACCAAAATTTTCCAGAGCGCTGCCCCAGACCCCATTTAGTGGGGTTACGGGTATGCCTCAAACCCCCTTTGACCTCCCCCCCTCTAACCCTTGGTTAACTACGTGGGCTAGTCGTGGAAAGAATATAACACAATCCAACATTTAGATGGTAAGATGCACTAAACCATCCATGCTCCTCCTAAGCATATGTAGAGTCTACAAAAATATATTCCAAAAGAATACCATGACTTTATAACTTGACTGTGTGAGTATGACTTTCCTATCACCAAAAACTCATACATGCATCCATCTTCGAACCAAGTGGGAATATACAAAATGTTTATACATGACTAAAACAGAAATTACTACATCATCCTTGCCATGCAAAGTGGGGTTACAAATTAGGTCTTTTCATGACCTTTATATCAAATGATATACATGACATTTATAACAAGGAAAACCAACCTAAACAAGACCATGATAATCACCAACAACTATCATACACCATATATCATGAACATCTTCTAAGATAATGCCAACAATGCATTATTTGAAGCATATGCTTCCCCTGAACCTGTTGCATCTGTTCACTGTCAGATCTGATCATGCATATATCAACAAGAAGTATCAAGGCATTATCATCAATCATATATACATCAAGTTAACTTGTGAGGACCAAAAATACTTCTAAACAGCATCTTACGAGTACCAACGCATTTCCATACATCATTAGTAGATTGTAACCATCATCAAACAGAGCAGATAATTGACTGAGTCATGTCAAACTTCTTTTCCTGAATCTGTCCCACTGCTTTTTCTTCATAACACCATATACACGATTGTGCAACATATAACTCACGTATATACGTGACTTCTCTTCATAATTGCTGCGTATGAAAATTGGAATACTAAAGTTTTACACTTTCAACTTCCCCTGGGTCTGTTATCTCTACAAACTGAGCTATGCCAAATCTTTCTGACAATAATTCCATCTTCTTCAATACCTGTGATTGAGATGATGTATGTTCCTTTTGGTTTGGTGTCCAAATTTATCTTCTACATTCCTTTACTTTATGTCCAAACTTGTTACATGCATAACATCTTACCTATTTCATATTCCTTTTATTGCAATCAATAGCTTTGTGACAAAACATATTGCAAGCAAATCAATATCCTTTAAAGTACCTGGAACGTGATGATCTTTCTGTGTGATGGTCTTGAACCATTATACTTTTGCATCTAGCTGCAACATGTTCAAAATTATGACATATAAAACATTCAACATTATTTCTTGAAGGAAATAACTAACTATCACTTCCACAGTTAGGAGTAAAAGATTTTCCTTGAAGAATTTCTTTCTTTGGTTGTTGATGTGCTTTAATTTTTATTTCCATGTTAAGCATCTCAGATTTTTCCTTGGAGTTTCTTACCTTACCTTGTGAGCTAGATTCACCTTCATGAAAACCAAGACCAGTCTTTATAATGGGCAAACACTAAACTTTGAGGATTTCATCTAATGTTTTTTATCCTTTAGCAAATCTAAGATTCAGAGTCTTTATCTTTTCAAGTTCTTTTCTTAGACTTACTACTTCACATTCTAACACTTCATTGTGTTTTTCCTTTTCAGTGAGTTGATGTGTCACTATGTTTATGATTTTAACCTTTTCTTTGAAACTAATTTTAAGTTGATTGATTTCTTTAAGGAAATCTTCCTGTTCTTAGCCATTATTTTCATATGCCATGAGTAGTTTAATTTCTTGATCATCTTCATGACTATTGGACAAGCCATCATTATCATCATGAGTATAATAACTTCTATTACCTTCTTTAGACATCTTTCCTTCATTTTGAGGGCATCTAGCAGCGTAATGACCAACTCTACCACAAGAAAAACATTTGAAAGGTAGCTTACCTTTGAACCTTCTAGAACCCCATTGAAGCTTCTTGACAAAATTTACCTCGCCTTCTTCTTCTGAAATGTGTCCTGATTCATAGAGCTTTTCTTTTCCCTTTGCTGATGCTTTAAATGTGGCTTCTCTCATATCTGATGGTCCTTCTTTTCTCATCTCAAAGGCAGTTAATATTCTGTGAAGCTGTGTCATAGTGATATTTTGCAGATCTTGTTTTTCTTATATGGCAGACACTTTGGGTTCAAATTTAGCAGACAAGGATCTCAAAACCTTCTCAACTAAGGCAACTTCCTTATTTTCTTCACCCAGATTCTTCATACAAAGGATAATACATCTGTTAGCAGCCAGATCTAGCCCATCAGATCACATAATTATAAGTCATTATGATTCTGATCCATTATTACATCTCATCCATCATTACTGAAGCAAATGACAATCAATTTGACCAGTGTTACCAGAATGTAGTCACCAAAACATAAAGCCAAACCCAAAACTTTGCCACATTCACTACAACCAACTGCAAATTTAGATATCATATTTCATAATATATATGCTACTTTGATGAGACGAACTAGCATGTATACAAACCTTTACAAAACTAAACCCATGTACAGATCTGCAAATACTAACTTAAAAACTTCACAGTTATGTTAGAATTCATTCATATCGAGATCATAACATTTGCAGAATAAAACATGCATCAGTATTCAGATCTAGTCTATCAATGATCAAACCACATAATGATAATACATTCCAAGCCTTAATATCCCGATCCATCATCCATCATCATCCACATAGGTGCATCCTTGGTTCAGATCAATCAAAACATCACAAACCCATAACCTTCATACTGGATCTCACACCTCATCAGATATTCAGTACTTGCACACCTGGCCTAATGATCTTCTCCTCCTTTTATAGTTTTAGGCCTTTCTCAATACCATGGACCAAAACCATTTAGTACTAATACCTTGGACCAAATACCTAGGGTCATTACCTCAAACTAGATACCTTGGACCAATACCATGGATCAAACTACCATGGAGAAAATACCTTGGACCAAAATTTAGTTTTCCAAGATATAAGTGCTTTTCCTTTTATGAAAGTGCTTGTGTAAATTATATGCTCCTTTTGGTCTGTTAACCCACGTGTATATGCTCCTTTTTTATGGTTAACCTGCGTATACATCTCTTTATTCATTCTTTGTAGTCTAATCATTAATTCTTTGCTATTGACCTGTTACACTATGATCTGTCATCCGAGTGATTTTCCATCAAGGACAACACCTGTATCATAATGCCAACATCCTTTGCATCTCATATTTTATTGCTTCCTTCTCCTTTTCCTTCTTTTGTCGCTTTTTGCTAATGAGCCTTAGTATTGCAACAAGAATGCTACAACTCATAAGGCTACCAAATTTAATTATCAACTTGAGGTTCATACAAATTTAAGAGGTATCGACACTATATGTGCAACATACAATGTGTCCTCATTTCGCTATCATTATGTAATGGAGTGAATGTAATGAAGTCAAATCCTAAATTAATTTCATAAATGGAAATGTCATTTTGAAAATAAATTGATCCTAGGAAAGAACAATAATTTGTAATTGAAATCCTAATAGAATGAATTCAAATAAATATGCCCAGTATACTTTTTAAAAAGGCATGTCCTAATTGGTGTTTTATTCTTCCTCAATCACAGATTTAGATCCTAGGGGTTATGATTGAACCCTAAGAGATAGAAAAAAATCTTTTTGAGACATTTGGTCAAGTTTACACATGTTAGAGGAGAGTTATAGGAAGTTATAGTGTTTCCTATAGGGAGTTGTAGTTTTTCGACAGGAAGATATAATTCACCGAATGACCAAGTAAACCAAATCCAAATGGGATGGGACAATTTTTTTATTGAATAGGATGTCTTTGGGGGTCAGCTCTTCCATCTAGTCATTGCCAACAAAAATGAATTGAGGGAGGGTGCTTCTTGCTAGTAGGTGCCAGAAAAAAAGCACAAAGGAAGTGGGAGCTTCGTACTAGTGGCTGCCAACAAAATTTTGTAAGAGTGTGGGTGTTAGCAATAATTTGAAAGGGAATGGGTGATTCCTACTAGTTGGGGCCTAGGAATTTATGTAACCAAAAATTGAATATAAAGAAGATAAGAAGTATGGTGGTTTTCTCCATTTATGGGTTTTAACACAAAATCATGTTCATTTGTATGATGTTTATGACTTGATTATGTGTTCCCTTATGATGAATATATAATTGGATTTTGAATGTAATTCACAATATGCATCTATAATGATTGTTCAAATTATTGATCTTTGATTCACCCATGGCCTCCCCTCCTCCCACCTATTGTCCCAGTATTTCAATGCTCGTGATGAGTGGAAATAAGAAATGTAAGAGTATGATATTATCATTAAGAATGTAACATGGAAATTGGTGAATCCTAAACAAAACAATGCAACGAATTAAAGTTTATGAAACAAGTAAAAATCATACCAGTCACATTTCAAGCACAATGTAAGGCTTGCATAAAAAGGATTTGTCCAAAAGGAAGATAATGTTTGTGAGTATATTTTTTCTCCCATAGAAAAATGGCTTGCCATCTATAATATGTTTTCTTTTGCAGCATATATTATTGGATGGATTTTTTCTTTTGTAGTGTAACTCCTGTCAGATTTCTATACCATGCTCTGGTCCCTCTATTGGAGGTTTTGTTGAGGTATGATTTTGCTGCAATCAAGCATAAGATGTAATGCATACTACAGTCACATTTGTTGGCCTTGATGCATTGCATTTCCAACCCACAGGTCCCAATACCTACTTGGATTGTCCCTCCGTAGCATAGTCGACTCTGTTGGCCTCCTTGGAATTTTTTTGCAGTATTACTTAGTATTTTTATGTGCCGCAGTTGTGCATTGAATTGTATAATGCAAAGGTTGCAACAATTTTTAATATTGTGTGTTTCTAATACATATCATCGGTCCACCTGCACTCACATACTCTGTGTTTTTAATATATACCATCGGTCCTCCCACAGGTCCCCTCGCATGCTATACTACCTCAATGTTCTCACCACTCCCATAAATCTGCTCCTGGTTTTTACGTTAACATAGTTTTAGTTTCGAGAAGGAAGGAACAAGGATCACACAACTTATTTGAGACCCAAACTCCCTCATATAAGCCCTTCCACTACTATGTTTAAACGCTGCCACTGCTACCATGCATCGGAAATATAACTCAACTCATTAGCTTAGGAAGCACCAGACCTTGTGTCAACTCTTCTCTCCATGTTATTTCTTGTTTTTCTATCAACAACATATGACATTTCCATGTGTGGTTTCATAGTATTAATTAAATATCCACATTCATCCTTCGTTAGAAAATTGTGATATAGGAGGGATCATGGCTCCCATGATAGAACCTCCACTGACTGCCTTGATTCTTCATTTCCAACTGTGTCCATCGACATGTGCACTCTCAGTCTTTTTTTTTTTTATATTTCATGAATTTTGATTCCTCTCAATTAAAATTTCCACTAGCATACCATTATTTAAAATGTTTCCCTACCACAATTTAAACGTTGCCATATATTACCTCCCCCACATATACACCCTACTCCCATTTTAGACTATCTATATAAACCCTTCCACATAAACCACCTCCCCCACATAATAACTTTGTTTTGGTATATCGGAGTACAATTTTTATACATATTACTGCCAGAAGTACAATGCATTCATTGATATCTATTGTGGAAGTGGTTCTCACCAAGAAGGAGAGCTATCCAGAATGGTCACAGAAGATCAAACACACTCTCATTTTAATGATCTGTGGAAAGGAGTTTATGTTGGAGAAGGAGACAATGAACCAGCAAAGCCTACCTCAAACAAGGAGTTCATCATTTGGGAAAACAAGAACAGCAAGGCCTATGCCTTTATTTCAGCATCTGTAAATGAAGATGTGAGTGACCATATTTCACCATTTTCAAATTCTTTTGAAGCCTTACAAAAATTTAACGAACTCTATGACTCACACATTGTGCTTGAATTTGTCCAACTGATGAATAAATTATTCAACCTCGAATTACAAAATAATGATCCTTTTTCTCTTGCATTAGAAGTAAAATCTATTATGCATGACATCAAAGTCACTAATGCTGAAGTAGACATTCCTCTGATAGATTTTGTAAAGGCACTTTACCCCACTTATTCAAATTATCTTAAGTCATTGTAAGCAAATCAAAACCTAAAAGCAATTACCTTTGACTACCTTGTGTATATATTTTCTGAGAGAGAAAGATTTTGGGAAGAAGGAAACTCCTCAGTCTTCTGAAGAAGCCGCGTGTCTTGAACATAGAGAGAAGAATTGTGCTCCAGATTCTTCTAGAGGAAGAGGTGGTCGAAGAGGAAGAGGAAGATGAAATTTTAGAGGCAGGGGGGCAGACACTCTGAAGGATAAAATTCTGATCTTCGTTGCATATGTTGCAATAGAGATGGATCACATGATGCATCCATGCAAATCCTGCCTTGGGACAGAATTGAGCAGGAAAGAAATCAACCCAAAGTTAAAACCAGTGACAAAGAGAAAGGTAAAGAACTTCAATCCTCTCACTATGTTGTGGCACATTGTAATATTGGAGTAAATGAAGACTTATTTAATGCTTCACTTGCTTCCTAGAAAAATGATTGGTTGCTTGATTCAGGAGCAACTTGCCACATGACTTTTAGAAGATATTTTTTTGAATAATTTACTAACAATGTTGATGGAGCAGTATACTTTGTAGTCAAACCAAAACTCAAGCCATCAAGGCTTGGCACAATCAGGCTCAAATTACCTGGTCTTCTAGACTTTCTTCTGCATGGCATTTTACATATCCCAAAACTGAGGAGAAACTTATAGTCCTTCATCCACATATGCCAACAAGGAAGCTCCATTCATACGTTTGATGGCAAGGTTGAGGTGAGAAAAGCATCAGATCACTCACTTGTCATGATAGGGATAGAAGAAGAAAGGCTTCTCAAGCTGCAAGGTACCTTTGCTCATGCAAAAAATATCTTATACAGTTCTTATTATGATGAAGGTACATTTCCATCAAGTCTATTATGGCATGCTAGATTTTGACACTTGAACTATGATAGCCTTCACTTATTGAAGAAAAATTGTGTTACTGGTTTGCCTACAATTCCTAGGAAACTTAAGCAATGTGATGCTTACATTCTAGGAAAGCATAGAAAACAATCTTTTCATGATTCACATTCGAGAGGACATAGAAAACTTGAACTAATTCATTTAGCTTTATGTGGTCCAATGTGTGTTCCTTCTGAAAATTGAAATAAATATATGATGACATTTAATGATGACTACCCCAAAATGTGTTGGGTTTATTTATTGAAGAAAAAATATGATGCTTTTCAAACATTCAAGAACTTTCATACATGGATTGAAAATGATGCACAATCTCGTATTACCTCTATTCGCACTGATAATGGAAAAGAATGCACTTCAAATGACTTTGAAAACTATTTTCACCAACATGGGATCAAACATCAAACAAATTTTCCTTATAATACCCAACAAAACGGAGTAGCTAAAAGAATGAATAAGACAATATTGAGTATGGTATGTTCCATGATGTTTTTCAAGAAAGTAAAATTGATGTTTTTGGCTCATGAAATTCTATGTGTTGATATGTAAATAAAATATGTCCATCTAGTGATATTAGAAACAAGACTCCTTATGAAATGTGGTATGGCCACATTCCTTTGGTAAAGCATCTCAGCGTCTTTGGTTCCACCTATTATGCCTTGATACCAAAAGTACATAGAAACAAACTTGGTGCATGGAATCATAAGTTTATATTCTTGGGGTATTCAAATACCTCCAAATTATATCATCTCTATGATGAAGTTAATAAAAATTTTGTTGTATCTAGAGATGTAATCTTTATTGAATCTTCCAAAGCTGACAATGTTGTTGACCAGCAACTTGATCAATTGGATATATTTACAAATGAAAAATCATTTCAAGAATTTGATAATCAGATTCCACACCTTGAAGGGGGGATTCCTATACTGGATCAATCTATAGAATATTTTTCTGAAGTACTATCTCCCACATGTGAAACTCCAACCACTGATGATACTTTGAGTCATGTGATTGACAAAATTGGGAGACTCAATCTTGATTGAGTCATAACTCAATCAACTTAGAAGTTTGGACCATCTTAGAAAGGTCCCTCAAAGTGGTTGAAAAAGACACTTGAAAGCGTTCATCCTAATGAGGTTGGAAAGATAGGAACAAGAAATTCAACAGGAAAAATGGAGTTGATGTAGATGATTCTGATTCACCTATTGATATGGAATTTAGCTATGATTGTGAATTGAATTTTTTACTGGATTTTGAAACAACGTCGTTCAAAGAAGTCACTTCTCATCATAAATGGAAAGAAGCAATGCAAAAGGAGTATGATGCCTTGATAAAGAATGGCACTTGGAAGTGGGTTTATCCTCCATTGGGAACCAAACCAATTGGCTGCAAGTGGGTCTACAACAACAAGTATAAATATGATGGCTCACTTGAAAAGCACAAAGCTAGGCTTGTGGTAAAAGGTTTTTCACAGAAGGAAGGGGTCAATTATGAGGAACATTTTCCCCCACAGCAAAATGGTCTACCATTCAAACATTCTTTTCCCTACTAGCTCAGAACGACTGAAAATTCCATCAAATGGATGTAAGAACTAATTTCTTGGATGGATATCTAAATGAGAATGTTTTTATGTCCCAGCCTGAAGGATTTCTTGAGAAAGGACATGAACATCAAGTGAAAACATGTGAAATCCTTGCATGGCCTCAAGCAAGCACCACGAGCCTGGTAAGAACAGTTAGCTCAAAGTCTTCTGAAAGTCAACTTCAAACATTATGATATTGATGATGCAACTTTATTTGTTAAGAAAGTTTGCCAAATAGTTGTATATATTGTGGCATATGTAAATGACCTTTTGATGACAGGGAACAATGAGAGATACATTTCATCCATAAATAAGGAATTGAGAAAAGGTTTTGAAATGACTAACTTGGGCTATGTTCACTACTGTCTTGGTATTGAAGTAACTCAACATCTGAAGTCTATATTCCTCTCTCAAAAGAAGTACATTGGAGATATGCTGAAAAATTTTAGCATGTCTGAGTGCAATACTTTGACTACTCCAATGGAACAAAAATTAAAGCTCACATCCATTGAAGGAAAAGAATTTGAGGATGCAAGAAAGTATAGACAACTTGCAGGAAGTCTCAACTATATAACTACTATCAAACCAAACATTTTGTTTGTTGTTAGAATCCTCTCTAGGTTTATGAAAAATCCTTATGAGGGTCATTGGTCTACATAAAAAAGAGTTCTAAACTACTTGAAGGGAACTCAAGACTTTGGACTAAGTATACATAGGTGGGTGACTTCAACCTGATTGGATACTCTGATTTAGACTTTAATGGAGACAAAGAAAATGAGTATATACTTATGGTTATGCTATGAGTCTTGGATCAGGAGTTGTCTCCTGGAGATCACGCAAACAATCAGTTCCAGTAGATTCCACAATAGAGGCAAAACATGTGGCAATAACTAAGGCAACAAAAGAAATTGTGTGGCTCTGGAAAATTCTAGAAGATTTGTAGGTAAAACAAGTACATTCAACTCCACTCATGATTGACAACACCTCTGCATTAAAGTTGGCCACGAACCCAAAGTTCCATGATCCAATGAAGCACATCAATACAAAATACCATATGATTTGACATCATATTGAGGCCAATTATTCCACTAATTAGAAGATTGCGAACATCTTCACCAAAGCACTTGGAACAGAAAAGCTTCAAATATTCATAACGATGCTTGGACTCACCAACATCCCTTCATATTAAAGGGGGAATGTTGAAACTTAATCATGGGGATTGGTTGAACACTTGTAAATAATGTAAATAGTAAATAATGGGAAATAAAAATTCATCGGGAGGTGAAACCCAAGAGTCACTCCCTTGTGTATATAAAAATGAGGAATCCTAATGAATAACCACAATTAGATTTGAGGAGTTACCTCCTTGCCTGATAGTGAAGAATACTTTCTCAAATAAAGAATTTAAACAGAGTGCCTTCATGTCTCAACTAAAAGGTTTTCTTGTGACTAAGAGAGAAGATAAATAGAAGGAACGTAAAGTCATCAATCTGTATATGTCCTGAAGCAGTCCCAACAAGCTTGATATGAATAATTATTTGAGTGCCTCTAGAAATTGAATTTCAAACTCTTTAATCTTGATGATGAAACTTTACTTTCCAATAAAGTTGAAAAAATATTGTAATTTTGTAGTGTTGTAAATGATCGTTCAATGACAATGAAAAATGAATGTTATATTACATCCATAAAGGAAGAGTTGGAGAAAGTATATGAGATGACATATATGGGACATATTCACTACTATTTGGGCATTTAAATGAATCAACATCCAAAGTACATATTGATTTTTCAAAAGTAGTACATTGGAGAAGTATTGAACAAGTTTACCATGGTTTGAGTATAGCCTCTGTTTATTCCAATGTAATAGAATTTGAATCTCACACCGAAAGAAGGCAATGAATTTGAGGATGCTGCCAAGTACAAATAGCTTGTGGGAAGTCTTATGTGCCTTACCATCACTAGTGTAGATATTTCATTTATTTCTAGAATTTTTTCAAGGTTAATGCAAAAACCTTGTGAAGGAGATTTATTTTCTACAAAAACAGTGGTGAAATACCTTAAGTAAACTCAAGACCATGGAATTTTAAGTAATAATAGGTGGATGAATTTAGTGATATTGGATATTCTTATTGAATTACTGAAGAGGATAAATAAAATGGAGTGTTATCTTGAGGTTATCTTATGAACCTTCAATCATAAGTTGTCTCCCAAAGGTGACATAAGTAGTTACTTCTTCTAGATTCCAAGTAGCAAGGGAGATCTTGTGTGTCATGAAATTATTTGAAAATTTGTAAGGGAAACTAATACTCTTTTCTCCTCTTCTATCTAAAAATATTTTTGCAATAAAGTTGGCTAAGAATCCTGGTTTCCATGATTTTACCATCCACATCAACACAAAGTACTATCTAATTTTATATCATGTATATGCCAAAACAATTATTTTATGAAATTCTTCCATAAATGAGAGAATTAATGACATCTTAATTAATGGATCGGAAGAGAAAAGTTTGAAAGTTGAGAGTGGTGTTTGGAATAAAAAACAACATTTTAGATTAAAGGGGGATTGTTTCATATAGTATCCTTCAAGACTATTGTATTATTATACATAATAGGTAGGTATATTAAATGATGAGTCATGGTGAATACCAAGAGTCTTTCATAAAAGGTTAAGTAAATAACCATCTCCTTTGTTTATACATATATTTCTTTGAGTTGAAAAAATAAAATAAACCAAGAAAAATCCTTACTTAACCTGATAGGTTGAATGATCTTGGATATGGAATGATGTAAATCCACAAGGTAGGATAATGCCTATTACAACAAGTACTAAACATTATGAAAAGGATTTATCCATATCCCACTACAAAATATAATTTGGATGTATGTCATAGTATACATCAGTAGGAATATGGACATGTTGGAATTTTGATTATAGTAGTTGGGGTGGGGGGAGGGGGGGATCAGTACAATGATCAATTTTAACAATATAAAATAATTCAAACCACTTAACAAATCAATCAATACGAAACACGTGAGAACACTAGATGTACATGAAAACCTTTAAGGGGATAAAACCACAAAACTTATTTTTTGAATAATATTGTAGGCACCAACCTATGGTTGCATAAATTCACTAGCACCAAATAAAAGGACATAACCATCCCATGATTTAGAGGTGCTAAATTGTAGGTGACACCAATCCCATGATTTACAGGCATCAACATGAAGGAGACACCAACCCATGATTTAAATGCACCACCCTAAAGGAAAAGCCAATGCCATGATTTATAGGCACCGACCTGAAGGAGACAAATATCCCATGATTAAACATGATTTTATTTTTTGTATTTCTTTCTTCACAAATATTATACTTCTCTCTCTTCTTCACAGTTATGCTGCATCTATCTTCTTTGTACTTTATTTCTTTGTACATAGTACTAACTAGGATCTTTACAATAATAAACACTTCTCTCTACTTTTTGCTTCACAAGTCTACACACAACATGAATGATCATCTACATGGATTACACATTGTTCCTCTTGCTTGTTGGAACACTCATTTTCACTACAACACTTGCCTCAATTTTTTCACCTCAAGTATTATCTCTCTACTCAAATATATATGATCATCATCCTAATCACCTCAAAGCACATCATTTCATACTCCAGATAGCATTACAAAGCTTAATTTTACGTGTATACAACAAACCTCATTATGAACTTCGATTCTCTATTTGAATAAAGTCCTTGCATAGGCAACAGATTTTCTTGTAAATTCATATTCGACCTTACCAAAATTGAGATGTGTAGCTCTTCTTCTCTACGTTATATCTTGTTTATGCATCACCAAGCCACTGACAATTCCCTTCATTTCTCGTTCCCACCTTTACAAGTCAATTTATTTATATACAAGTACTTGCATGTAAGCTAAAACCTCATAACATTATGATATGGGTGGATAATGTGTCAAATCCATGAGCTTAAGCAATGTGGCACCCAAAACACAAATATCAATGGAGGAATGTTTATTTAGATGACCTAGATGATTAATTTTCAAAACTACTTATCCCGAAGGGCTAATGCATAAGGTTTGTGCCATGACCATGTGTTATAATGAAAAATAAACTAATCTTTCTCGAAAATCCATAATTTGGGTCCCTTCTTAATGAGGACACTCTTGAAAGTTCCTAGATTCATAGATACTCAACTGCTAACCAATTCCTGGGATAAGTAATAAATCCCTCATAAGCTTGAGCTAGGACCATACCTTATATGGTAAGTCATAATAGATCTAAAGTCTATATCCCCAAAGAGGGTCAATTTTGATATAATCAAAAGTTTGGATACACAAATGTGCCTTTTCATGAAAAATTAGCTCCAACCTCTAAATGATCGAGCAACTACGACCATGTGTTGTGATCATAATCTAAATGCACTACTTTGATATTCTCCAATTTCATTTGTTCTAATCTGGTACGATAATAGAACTTGATAGACATATTGTAAATTGATATCTATTTCAAACTTATCAACAATTGACAACATTTTCCTAATAATATTGGAACATTGCATACGGGAGTGCTTTAGAATGTTTGTCCATTTTGGCACTTTAGTACCCCCTAAAATAAATTTAATTACCCCAAAGAGAAGCCTCACTACCCCCAAGGAGAAACCATCTTGCCCCTAAAGACAATTCAAATTGATAAAAGGTAAATTATTATTATTATTCAAATTAGCATGGCTGTCCTCTCACTATTATCTAATATGGAATAAATTTATTTGGGCAAGCTCTCATGTTGACATTAATTTTAAATGAAATTTATAAGGTTATTCCTCAAATCGGTCTAGATCTCTTCAAGTCGCCTTGACTCCTTTAGGCACCTATTTGATCATGATATTGAATATAAATATAACATCAATCCTCCTTCAAAGTGTGTAATTTAGATCACACAAATATTCATCTAATCTTCGTGAAGATATTTGAGTTTTTGATGGAAATGATGCTCACAAAAAATATCCTATTTCTATCTCTATGGGGGCTCATTTCTCTATGGTAACTCATTTGAATTCTTTGTGGAAAATCATTTGAGTTCTCTATGGAAGCTCATTTGATACCTCTATGGTAGCTCGTGGATGGTAGAATGTATGACATCATGTATGGTCCTTTTTTGTTATCTATGTCCATCGAGTTAGGCAATATTGTTGTCGAATTTAATTGGAGGGTTAGTTTAGTGCAAATTTTGGTGGTTCATTTCTATGTAAACAAGGCAACTTATATTGTAGGTAGGTTAAATATCTTTTAATGAGATGAAAGGTCTAGAAGGAACTAAATGAAGGCCACATTAGTCTTGGTATATAGAATATAAGTAGATGAACTATGGTGAAAGGAAAGTGAAGGTTTTGATGTTTTCAGGCCCTCATTTAGGTCTAACATGGGTGTCAGTGGAAGCCATAACCAAGGTCAAGAAGTTTCAAGCATGTGTTCTCAAGGTCGAATTGTTGATGTTAGAAAACTAGACTTCCATATAGAGGTATCACATATTTCCTTGTTTGATGTTTTATAAGATGGAGAATGTCTTGGTTTGAAAACTAATGTGACAACTAGTGTACAATTTGGAGGGTTAAAAAATAATTTTCCTTATGACATTGATTCAAGGTAGTGTTATGTAAGATGTATGATAGTGATGCTTGGGATGTGATTATTTTTCTTATCATCAATGATTTATGGAAGTGAGTATGTCAAGTATATATGGGAGTAAACTTATTGTAGTGTTATTATCTTAAGTGATGTATCGCTATGTTCCATTTCTTTAGTGATATATGGAAGTATGGTTGTGTCCTTATAAAAATGATGCATGGAAGTATGCTTATAATTGCAATGAAAATTTACTTGATAGTGATATGATGACAGTGACATGCGTTCCTATGATTGACTACATGTATGTTATTTGAGATAGTAATATATTTTGCTTGTTATAGTGATATTAGAATATTGTAGAAAATTTGTGAATGTCTTCTTGAGATAAGTGCTTTCTTCCATCTAGTGAGGATCTTGTAAGATCCAAGGTTGGCCCTAGGAGGTCTAATGTAATTTAGGTTGAAATTCTTGTGTCTCATTGTACATTGTATCTGAGATGAACATTTGATGAATATAACACCCTCCTCCCACATTTACCGAAGATAACTTGTCCATTTGGATAAACATGTGACAAAGACTTACTATGATATGATTCAACTCCCTAATTTTAGTTAAGGAAGTGGAATTGATGAACCAAGACTTTACAAACCTCCCTCATGTGCTGCAAGAGCTCCAGAATCTAATCCATCACTCCAGGTTCCAAACCCATGAGTTAACCTAGCCTTTAAATTAATTATACCCATAATTTCTCCCATGACATGGGCATTGATGTGACTGGGACCCTCCAGTCTCTCCAAAATTTCCTATAAGAGAGCAGCTGCAGTCTTTTTGAGCCAATTTTGTGACAAAAACTGCGACATTTAAGCCACATTTTCAGGGTTAGTCTCCAAACCATTGCCTAGAACTTAATGAGACTTTTCAAGGCAATAAATGAGATCAAGAAAAAGCCTTTAATACAAAATTTATCAAGGACTTAACCTAACCATTACAGGAATTTTGCTGAACACATCATGAACATGTATTCTAAATGTCCTAACAACATATATGAGCATAGGGGTCTCATCCTTAAATGAAAATCACTAAGAATCATTGATACCTTAGCATATTAGCTGCATTATCGTCTATTAGGTAATATATTCATTGCTCGTTCACTTACAAATCAAAACATGATGATAGCCATACATTATCACTGTCATAAAACATACTCATAACTAGGATATAAGCAATAGAAATAATAAATATACAACAACCATAGAATCTGCATATAAACCAGTACATTTACACATGAAATACCAAGGAAAAGGAACTATTATTAATGAACGCAAAATCCAATTGAGGTTGGGACTTCAAGTATGAATGTGAGACTCGTAACTAAAAATGAACTGAATGATCATTGATACCATTGGATTCCTCCACCTACGTCATGAGGAGTTTTACTCTCTCCTAGACCCTAGGATTTACTAAAATCCACAGTCTGATTCATGGATCACTAGGCCATAATTGAGACAGCACCCTAAGCCATATATCCCTCATGTTAGAAAATTATAGATTATAGAAAAATGGAACACATAAAATATTACATAAACACAAACAAAAAAAATGCATAAAATAAGAGAGACACATATATACGTGGTTCAGCCAATTTGGGCTACGTCAGTGGAGAAATAGCTAGTCAATCCTTTTATATTATCCAACAAAATGAAGAGATACAACCTACAGTGGATCTGTTGTAATTTCCTCTTTTCTCTCACACAATATCCTATCTATTTCTCACTCAGAATACACATATATTCAGTTGCAATATAATTCCCCCATATATAGTGAGGGGTTTCCTTCTAGGGAAAGAAACCCTAAATTAAACATAACTTCTACCATTAGATCATCTCTCTAATGAATGACTCAAATTGACTATGAAATTACAATATTTTACAAGGCAATTTTACATCTACTTTTAGCTCTGGGGGCGCTGCCTGTGAAACCTCACCAAGGGGGGCTCATAAAAATCATCTTTGCCTCCTCCTAATCGAAAAAAAATGAGCAGCATTGCCATGTGATTATGAACTGGAGTCCAATGCAGTGATACCTCTAAATAAAGAAGATAATCAGGCTCCACACCCAACAATCTCCCATTTGGAGACTTATTATAGAAACTCCATTGTTGCTTCATTTGTTGGAAAATGACTCCACTTTGTACCTATTTGTTTCTCATCTTCATAATCATACTTGAAGAACAATTGAAATCGAGGAGGATTACAGCGTCTCCCTCGTTACAACTTTTTTTAACATATCTGTAAGATTCTGGCTAGTGTGTATCTTTTCCAGCTTGAACTATCCACCTTCCAACATTTATCATATGAAATGGTACTTTATTTCTATATTTTTAGTCTTTGAATGAAATGTAGAGTTCTTTGTAAGATGAATGGAACTATAGATGTCACCATATAACCTACCCAACTCTTGCTTCTTACCTATTTCATCCATAAACATTTTGAACCAAATCATTTCTTTACTAGCCTCTGTAGTAGCAACATACTATGCTTCCACTATTGAGAGTGAAACAACACTTTTCAATTTTGAAACCCAAGTAACAGTTGTTCCACCTACAATAAACACAAACCTTGTGTTTCTCCTCTTGTTATCTCTATCACCTACCATATTTGCATCAACATATCCCTGTAGATTAATGTTTAACCACTAAAGCATAATTTGTGATATGTGATACCTCTCAAATACTTAAAAATCCACATCACTGCCATCCAATGTTTATTTCCTAGATTTTTCACGTACCCCCTTACAACTCCCACTTCATGTGAAATATTAGGCCTTGTGCAGATCATTGCATATATTAATCTTCCGAATGCTGATGCATATGGAACTTTAGACATATAATTCATCTCTTCTTGAGTCTTGCGACACATCTAATTGCTTAGTTTGAAATGACTAGCCAATGGTGTAGTGGTTGGTTTTGTGTTCTGCATATTAAATATTTCTAGCACATTTTGTATGTACTCACTTTGAGACAATGTTAATTTGCAATTTTTCCTATCTCTAGTTATTCTCATACAAGGGATTTGTTTTGTAGCATCGAAATCCTTCATTTGCAATGAATTTGCCATTTTTCCTTAGAGTACATTTATTTCCTACATGTTAGACCTTGCAACAGGCATCTCATCTACATACAATAATAATATAATGTAGATGCCATCATTTTTCCTTTTGAGATAAACACAATGATCAAAGTGAAATCTAGTATAACCTTGTTTAGACATAAACCTATCAAATTTTAGATACCATTGCCTTAGAGCTTTTTTTAAGCCATGAAAGCTCTTCTTCAACCTGCAAACTTATTTCTCCTCCGTTTGACCTCATATCCTTGTGGTTGTTATATATAGATCTCTTCCTCGAAATCCCCATGGATAAAGTTTGTATTTACATCTAATTGTTCAGGATGCAAACCTTCTATTGCTACTAGACTTAAAATAGTTTTGATTGAAGTGATTTTAACAACATGAGAAAATATTTCATCAAATTTTATACCTTTCTTCTTCACAAACTCCTTCACCAAAAGTCTAGCTTTATACCATTTTCTACATACGTTTTCTTCCTTCAACCTGTAAACCCATTTATTCTACAATGTCGTTTTACCTGTAGGCAATCTAACTAAGTCCCAATTTTGGTTATGTACCAAGGTGTACATCTCTTCTTTCATGGATAATTCCCACTTCTTCCTGGTTTCCACCTTTACTACTTCTTCATAACATTCTGGTTCACCATAATCAATCAAAAATACATAATATAATGAAGGAGAGTATCATTAAAGGGGTTTACTTATCCTGGTAGATCTTCTAACACCACTTTCAGGTGTTTGAGGTGCCTATTGTTGTTATTGTTATGGTTGTTGATCATTATGATTTTCAAACACCTTTTCTTTTTATGTGATCTCATCAAGCACTGTGTATTCTTTGTTTTATTTTTCTAGTTTCTTTTCAAGCATCTGATCCTTATACAAAACCATTTCATTGAATATGACATATCTACTACTAATTATTTTTTGATTTTCATAATAATATAAGCGATAACCAAAATCATTAACACCATATCCAATAAAGGTACATTTCTTTGATTTTTTCTCAATCTTTGTTCTATTTTCCTTTTTAATGTGGATAAAGGCTTCACAACCAAACATATTTAAAAATGAGTACTTTAACCTTTTACCTGTCCATGTCTCCTCTAGAATACCTCCATCCAAGGAGCTTGAAGGCCCTCTCTTTATTAGATAAAAAAAAATATCTTGGACATCTACCCAAAACTGTAAAGGCAATCATGCATGTAATCTCATGCACCTTGCACGCTCCATGATCTTCATGTTCATCCTTTCTGACACACCATTTCCTTGTGTTTTTCCTAGAATTATCTTCTCTCTACGAATTACATACTCTGAACGATACTTATCAAACTATCTTATGTAATATTCAACTCTATTGTCTGATTTGAGACACTTCAACCTTTTTCCCATCTCATTCGCAACATAGGATTTCCATTTCTTGAAAGTATCCAATACATCAGATTTATTTCGAATACAATAAATCTAGCTTTTTTGGTTGCATCATCAATGAAAGTAACATAATAACAAGAGCCATCAAAAGATGATTCTTGAGTAGGTCTCCATGCATTTGTATGTACAAGCTCTAATTTTTCATTCTTCTTTTCTTTCCAAACTGTCAGAATTCTAACTCTCCTCTTTTTTGCCATAAACACAATTCTCACAAAATTCCAAATAAACATACTTCAAACCTCACAACAAATTTACTGAGTGAATAATATTCATCCCGTTCTCACTTATATGCCTCAGCATATGATGCCACAATGTTGTATCCAGACTTGTAGAGGTTAAAGCATTAAAAAAATTAGAAATACCATTGCATAAATACAATGTACAAACCTTTTCTCCTTTTTCTATCACCAGGGATCCTTTAGTGACCTTCACTTCTATAAGAAATCATTCCTGCATAGAATGATCCCTGGAAACCCTATCAGGTAGTGACATAGATACATACATATATATAAAAATTAGCATAAAAAAATCATGATCCCATTAGAAAACAACATACATGTATACATATAAATATTATCATTAAACAATCATGCTTTTTGATGACCCTGTCAGAAAATGACATACATACATACATGTATACATATATAGACATCAACATAATCATGATTACAACATAATTTCCAAACAACATAAGGTGAAGGTTAAGAGAACCCCATTTATCTGTTCATAGCATGCACAACATTGAGAATAATGGTTCCTAACATGGCCAAGGAATCTAACACCTCAAATCCATTTACTTTACCTTTCTAGTTACCTTTCTCATGTTTGTACTACCATTGTCCATTTACCACAACAGACCCAACCAGTCCAACTGACTCTCAAATTCTTGCCGTCAATTTCCCTTATTCATGCACCGAGCTTCATATGAGTCTTTCATCACCTATTGGGTTCATCAATCTCTCCCCAAGCTCTACTAACTTTCCTCTTTCCCAAATAATTCCTAATGCCCTCAAAACATAAAAGGAAAGAAAAGACACAAACAAGACTTCAAATCAAGCGCAAGAAAATCACAAAGCATGAAAAGTACAAGACTAGCAACAAAAAATATGACTCAATCCCATGGTTCCCAATGCTTCCAAGGGATATCTCAACCTAAGCCTTCTTCAATATTTCATGGCATTCTCATTTCCATGCAATTCCCTATGTCATATTTCCATAAACACATAATTGCAAGTGTATAAACAAATATAAAAATATATTGATTATCTTACCTTCTTGTGCCAAGCATGGTAACTTGTGACTAAACACATCCATACCCATCTCTCAAGGGACTCCAATTCTCTTGATGGGCCTAGTTATAACTAGAAACGAGCTAACATACTTGTCAAATACATATTTGTGAATATAACATATATCCACATAATGTCATACAAAATCAAGGTTAAGAAGACTTCTAGTATTCAAAGAACTTATTTGTTTGGAATTATGGTTTCCAAACATAGGAAAAGGAATTATTATCTAATTCCTTTCCTTTACCATTTTTGACTTGTTTCAATCAATTCTTACTATGTATCGTCATATCACGAGACAATTAGTTATATGAACACATCAATTATTACCTTGTATTATGATTTTCATCTCCTGCTCTATCTCAATGAACACATCAGCATAATAACACATCAACAACATCATGATAACCTAAAATGCATACAATGGCATCATGGACAACAACCTTAACCATGACAATGCATGCATAACAACATATAGACATTGAAATGCATAACAAATGCATATACAACCGTCATGCATTCATGACGAACACATTTTGACATCAACACCATCAACTTCTCCATGACATCACAAAGAAAACAATGACCACAACTATACATACATAATAACCACATAGTCCACACACATAAAGAACACATATGCAATTCACATGTATGGATGACAAACAAATTTCACCCATTGATCCAGACTTAAACAGGAACGCAACAAATTATAGAGATAACCATAAACACATATATGCAGCATAAATAATACTACATTTCATTAATGTAAAATACTGAAATATCCTTACAAACAGTAATGGAAATAAACCAGCTAGGGTAATGGTAGCTTATCTCTGAGAAGAGATGTGTTGGCTACGTGCCTATGAACTATCTTACAACGAGGCTCGAAGGCCTATTTATTGTTGAGAAACAATGGAAAACCCTTCACATCCCAAAACCTAACCCTAGAAGATGAAACACCAAATTGTGGGCCCCGTTTGGGTAAATTGGTACATCAATTTCCCAGGGTCATAACTTTGGAATATGATCTCCGTTTGATGTGTATGATAGCTCGTTAGAAAGACCTATCTGAGAGCTACCACTTTGGGAAGGGACAAACGGGTCCATAGACCCACGTTGCCCCAATATTTCCCAAAAAACATCGTTTAGGGCCTCAAAACGACTCCGGAATTTCAGGACCCAAAAAAAACTACTAAAAATAGTAAATTGTGCTACAATTACAGAAACTGAAAAACTCAAAGAGACAATTGCGGGGGTCCAAATGGGATAGGTGGGTGGCCACCAACATCCACCTGGATCACCCATCTAGTCCAAGTGTTGAACCATTCTCTGTTACCACTGTATAAAACCCTCCTCCAACATTTACCCAAGCTAACCATCCACTCGGGTAAACATGTGATGAAGAGTTACTATGATATTATTAAACTTTGTAAGTGTAGTTAAGGAATTGGAACTAATGAACCAATACTTTACAGACCTCCCTCAGGTGTTGTAGGACCCCTAAGAGCTAGTCCACCATTCCATTTACCCAAACCCTGAGTTAACCTACCCTTTCAATGAATTAAACCCCTAGTCACTCCCATGAAATGGACATGCATGTGACTAGGACCCTGTATTCTTTCCCACAATGCCTACCAGGGAGAGTTTGCAGCCTTTTTCAACCAGTTTTGTGCCAAAGACTGCACAATTTAAGGCACTTTTTCAGGGCTAGTCTCAAAACCACTACCCAAAATGTGATGAGACTTTCCAAGACAATAAATGACACCAAGACAAAGCCTCTAACACAAAACCTGTTCAAAGACTTAACCTAACCAAGCCTAATCATGACATATATTTCATCAAACACATCGTGAACATGTAATTTGTAGGTCCTAATAAGAAATATGAGCATAGGGGTCTCACACCTATCTAAAAATTTCTAAGAAGCCTTGATACCTTAGCACATTAGTTGCATTATCATCTATTAGGTCATATATTCATTGTTCATTCACTTACAAATCAAAACATGATGAGAGCCATACATCATCACTGTCATAAAACATACTCATATCCAACATATAAGAATAGAAATAATAAGGATACAATAGCCATAGAATCCACATATAAACCAATAAATTTACCCATGAAATACCAAGGAAAATGAAATCTTATTAATGAATACAAAATCCAACCGGGCTTGGGACTTCCACGAACCACCATACCATAGATTGGGTGAACCAAATCTTTCTTTCAACCAATCACCCCCATGCCATATTCTAAGCATGAATGTGGGACTCATAATAAAAAAAGAAATAAATGAGCATGGATGTCGATGGATTCCTCCACATACACCATGAGGAATTTTACTATCTCCTACTCCCTAGGCTTTACCACAATCCATACTCTGATCCAAGCATCACTAGGCCATAATCAAGACACCGCCCTTTGGGCTTTACCATATATCTCGCTATTCATCGACCAACAATTCCTAGGCCTAATTAATGGCACCCACCTCTATTATTTATCATATATCCCACCATTCACAGGCCAAGGATTCATGGGCCCACTAAGGCAATAGAAACTTTTGCTTTATCGCAACCCACGGTCTGGTTCAATGCTTACTAGGCCATGGATTTACTACAATCTACAATCTGGTTTGGGGATCACTAGGCCATGTGTTTTTACTTTCAAATATCCACCTCACTCAGCTTCAAATCCATCCTATAATCTAGCTCTAGAAAAACATGAGATCCCATCACTCCAGGGCTATCCGAATATCACAAGGCTAGGCTTAAAAACATTGTCACAATTGAAAAACACATGGAAATGATAACAAGATAACTAAGAACACGCATGAATGACCATGCATTCGAAAGCTAGTAAGAAAATCATACATGCAAATCGATACCTACAAATAATCTCGTTGTAGTTGCTATAATGTGCTCTTCCTTGCTTGATCCTTGCTTTCCTTTGCCTTCTTTTTTTGGCCAAATGATGAAGTGCTCCAAGAAAAGTCTAAGTGTCCAAGAGTGAGTGAGAGAGAGAGAGAGAGCTCGAATGTTGAACTGACAAAAGGTTACCAATTGATCCTCATAAGCCTTTTAATCAATGAGGTCTCTAATTTCTTCATTTTTGATTATTTTCCTTCATTTTCCTCCTCACATGAAACCTCTGATCTTTCACATTCTTTTTCTCCTAATATCCACAATTTTCATAAATAAAATACCAATTAATGCATCATTCCTTTCCAAAGCCTTTTCCATTTCCTTTTCCAATTTCCTTTAGCTATAATAACCGAAATGAACACCTGCTAGGATGTCTTTTCCCACCATTCAGCTTGTAATACATGTCCCATGAACTTAACCATGGTTGTTACAATGAAAATATAATTTTCACATGCCATTGTGTTGCACTTAGAAAAATTACCATCAAGTTGGACATCTTGCTATCTGATGAACCCTTCTCAACAAT
The DNA here is from genome assembly GCA_000404065.3 of Pinus taeda. NCBI lineage: Eukaryota > Viridiplantae > Streptophyta > Pinopsida > Pinales > Pinaceae > Pinus > Pinus taeda. The sequence continues at coordinate 48,562 of APFE031729861.1, read as the reverse complement.
CCCCTACAAAGCTAAAAGAAAAGCCAATTTGAGAAATGTAATCATGGAATACATTGTTAAAAAGCCCTAATGTCACGCATCATCACACCTTGCAAATTATAAAAGTGCGATGTTGCATCAATTACTATTACAAACTTGAGGTGCTCAATGCACTTTGTTGTATTAGAAAGTGTAGTGACTTTTTAACATGGGTAAAAAATAAAAAGTAAAACCTACAAGCCTTGTTGGAGAATATTATCCAAACAAAATGGGATCAACTGCCTACCTACTTGAAACTCATCCCTGACTTGATGGATCCCATTCCCCCTTTATGTGGCACTCATCCCATGAGAAATTGATCTACAACCTCCTCCATTCTCCTATTTATATAGAGCATACCAAAGGAGAAAGGGTTGTCTTTTGAGTTTTTTAATTTATGCACTTATGTTTTCAAAGTAAAGGCTTAACATTATAACGTAAGGATTAGAGATTCTTGGAATGATTTTTATTAATTAAATGTCTATTGTGCTGTAACTTTTTTCTTCTCATTTTTAATACAAGTACTCTATCCTTCTCACATGAAATGTTGAATTTTTATATGTATGTATCAAAGCTCCTCGATATCTTGTTTAGTAATAGCTTGAACTTATTGATATACTGTATGCTTTGATCTTGTGATGGTTTATATTGTTACAAATTCTAGTTTTAGGGATTGAAAGTGAAGTAGGATTTCAAGAAAACAAGGAACTTGGAGACTTATTTCAATATTCAGGTAAGTGGATCTCTAATTATTCAAGTATTTCTAGAGAAGTGTTAGTGTATATTGTTTGGTTTGTTCTAAATCAAGTTAGTGAGTCTAGGGAGATTTTTCTTTTCCTGCAAGAGTGATTAGTATGCTAAAAAACTTCACGAATATTATGGGTAATGTTTTAGTTCTTCAATGGGTTCCTGCCTTTGATGACTGTGATTTGATTATGAAAAGTTGAATTTTAAACCTCTTGTGTCATTTTTTCATTTTTTCCTTTGAATCTTTGAGTCATCACTCTTATTTTATTTTACACATAGCGATTAATCCCACCTATCTATTCTTAATAGAGTGGTTAATAGAACCTTTCTATTCTATGCAGTGTTATTAATCAGATCTTGCTTGTTGAAAAAGTGTGACATTGCATTGGTGTAAACTACTTACCTGTGAAGACCTCATATATGTGAAAAAATTTAGGGCTTTTTCCTTCTAGGTATGATTTTTTTTTTTCTTTATGGCTTCTTGAATCTATTGTCTATCATAAAAGGTCAAATTTAGCTTGAATTTGTGATTTCAATTGTCTTTCTATGTAAATGGTTTATCTTTACATATTTAGGTTTTTAGAAGATTAGTTTTGTTTATCTATGAAAAGATGGTTTCATACTTCTGGAAATTAGTTGTACGAATCTGTCTTATTACAGTGATTTTATCAAATAATTCATTGTGTCTATTGTAAAGAGATTTAGATAATTTTCACAAAAACATAGATTGATTTGAGCTTGTTTGTTTGTTTGGATTGAATTAGTCATAACCATTATCTCTATAAAAAAAAAAACAAAAAACATTTATGTTATTAGCCTGCTTTGTTTTTGAAAGACGTTGTTTGGATTGTTATTTGGTTTTAGGAGATTTGTTGTAAAAATGATTATTTCATTTTATATTCTTTAAAATTTTTCTCCTTCTCGTAAATAGGATTTCAATTAATCAAAAGTTTGAATTATTATTTTTGCTGCATTAGCACTTAGGTAGTTGAAATATCATCAATTTCATCTTCACTAACCTTTTGAGTAAAAACAAACTAAAAAATAATTCGAATAAAATAAATTAGACATTTCATAATTATAGGGCTCATTACACGTACATTAGATGAGTTGCAGGGCTTCAGAATAGGAGTGAGAGTTAATTTTCCAAAGTTGCAAACAAACAATAGAATCTGGTGGCAGGGAGTAAATTGATTTAGTGTAGTTTGTCTCTAGGAAGCTCCTCTTACATGGGTGTTAATCACAAGATCATACTAGACTCAGTGAAGTAATCGACCTTGCTTCTTTGGTTATAGTAGTGCAATTTGCATGCATTACAAATGGTATTGAAAGGTGCTTGTGAATTACTTTAAAGGACTACCTGCTTGTGAGAGATCTTTAAAGAAGATTGAGCTTTGTTACCTTACCATTGCATCTATGTTGTTAAACACTTTGTGTCAACTACCCTATAGTATCATCGATTTTTTCAAAGCATTCCATCATGTTTGAGTAGTCAGACATCCAAACATCATCATCATCTTTCAAAAATTTGTCAAAGTTGTCAATCCAAATTTTGTAGCCCTGTGGGACATCATTAGAAAAATTATTCTAGTATATCTATAAATCCATGTAAAACACCTAGGCAAGCAAAATTTTTTCATTAAGGAGTTTCATTCTAGGGTGTTTTTTACCCTTTGCCAATTATTCGTGTTTTATAAACCTAATTGGCAGAGTTTTTCTCCCAAGTATACCCAAAATATAGAATTAGGCTCGATGGTGATTTCTTAGATGAGTCCAAGTGTATAGACTCAATATGTAATGTCATACTGGATCATATTGAAAGTCTTATAGAACTTGGTTAAGTCTAAGTGTCTAACTTTTATCATTAAAATTTCCCACTCGTTGAGATTTTAATAATTGTTTTTCATGTAATTATAAAATGTAATTTCTGTAGAAGTTGATGAGGGCATATTACTCATGATTAGAACCTAAACTTTCTATTTATACATTTTGAGGGTTGAAATTGTGTTTATCCTTGTTAAACACACGTGGGAGCAAGAACAATAGAAAAGATAAAGCATGTTAGTGCATATTTTATTAACAGGAAATATAAATTTATAGTACATTGTTGTGACCATTGGGTTTCACATCCCAAGGTCTCTTGGACTCCTTTTGTCCATTCAGCTTCCACACTAATCCATTGAGGATTAGGTGTCCAACATTCCCCCCCTTAATCCGAAGGGTTATGTATGAGTCCAAGAAGAGAGCTGAAATACAAAATGTGCAAAAATGCATGGCAGCACTAGGTTGAATGTGCTCTCTGAAATGTTTGTATAAAGGGTGGTGTTTTAAAGATGGCAACAAACACTGGAATGCTTAGTGCAGTTCCCGAAACTCTTCCAAAATTGGCAAGAAGCTAAAGTCTTCTGCTAGAGGAAGTGCTCCTATTATTTTGAAGAGGGAAACCTTCAACCAATAAAGGGAAGTCTCACCCCGCATAAATGGGAGAAATTCAACCTAAAAAGGGAAGTCTCAACCTGTGATGGTTTAAGGATGACCAAAAACTCTCAAATGCTTAATGAAATTCCTGGAACTCTTCCAAAACTGGCAAGAAGCTCGAGTCTTCTGCTAGAGGAAGTGTTCTAAATTTTGTTCCTGGAATTCTTCCGAAACTGGCAAGAAGCTGAAGTCTTCTGCTAGAGGAAGTGTCCTAGATTTCCAACTGAAGGCATGTTCACGGGCATATTTGTCTCTGGCTACAACTCTGAAACTAGTGTGGCAAGTTGTGGCTCAGGCTCACTTGATGTGACTTTGAAGCTTGTAGATGACCATCATTTCCCCCCTTGTCAGATACAAGGTGAGAAGATGGAGAAAAATCAACTGCAAGATTGTTCAATACTTTCGAACAAGTTCTGACATGTGTTTGGAATATCTTCTTGACTGTTGATGCCCATTACCAAGAAGCAATCCATCCTAGATGAATCTTTGTTCTTACAGGACGTTTGTTTCTGAAGCATCTCTGTGAAGAATGATTGGTTTTATGACAATGCTTACATGGATGAAGATCAAAACAGTGATATTTCAAATGGCCAAGTCGGTCATAGTGTTGGCATTTCACAATCTGTTGTTGTTGTTGTTGTTGCTGCTGCTGTGGAAGAGAGACAGAGTCTCGAACAGCTAAAGTTGAACTATCATGAGGAGTAGGTGAACTGTCATGAATGAATCCAGCACTCTGAAACTGAATGGGTTTTGAGTAGTCTGGGATATGAAAGGACAAGTCCTTGTCATATCCAAGACCAGTTTTTTGCTTGTTGTGGACAAGTTGTTCCCAAGGTTTGATGATGGGTTTGGGAAGTGCAAATTGAGTTTCTGCATCTGCATTTACAACTGCTACTTTATTTGAATGAACTCTAACATTATTAACATGCTGCTGATGGGTGGTTGTCTCAATGTTTTGAACAAAAAGAGGTTCAGAATGGTGTCTATTTTGATGCAGCTCTTCTTGCTGTAGTTGTGATTCAAGATGCAAAAAATAACTATTTTCTTGTGCATTTTGAAAATAAGTTTGAATATCGGTGAGAAAATCCTTGCTGATTTTGACTGTATTATTCATAGTAGAGAGTATTAGATTGTCCACTAACTCTAATATTGAACCAATTGGAGCCATTTTTAATCCTCAAAAAGTAGTAAAACAATGAGGAAAAGATGGACACCAATTTCTCTTTTATACTTCAAATCAATCATCTTGCAATAGATTCACCACAAAAAGAATGGTGATATTCGGAAAACAGACTCCTCACTCAAAAAATGAATTTTATTCAATTCACCTGAGAATTTAACTTCCTTTCTTTTTATTATCAAGGCCACATACACATTTGCGTACTTTCATTCACGATAAACAATAGTATAAAATATGTAGAGTCTAGACAATTTCTGCACAAGAATGTCGCTTATTTATATCTGTCTCTCGACAACGCATGAGCTATCGTGGCATTCTGTTGGTGAAAAAACAGGGCCGCTAGCTTTCAAACCTTCACCATTCTTCAGAGATGGTGGGTTCATCTTATATATAAGGGACATAATGAAATGAATACAATTTTCTCATCTCTACTCCTGGATCAATTCGTTCACCACACTTGATTTCCATGAAGTAAGCCTTCTTTGTCTTGTCATTCTACATGCTCGACTTACAATGTATATAATATCAAAACAATTTACTCCACCTCTAACATACCTCTGGTGAAAACCTAGTCACTTGTAATCTATTCTTTGCTTCAATTGGAACTCCCTCGACGATCTTAGTTTCGAGTCTAAGCAGAGTAGCTGCTTCAAATGCTCGCCTAACAATACCGTTAAGGTTGAGGACATTCGAAACTTCTTAACAATTGCATAAATACCTTTGTGGCTTGTATTTTCAAAGAATTTGTGCTCCAAGTAGGCTAACGAAGTTGACGTTGTGTGACATTCTAATGACGGACATCCGGTACTAGTTTCGATTCTTTAGCAAAACTGCAATTGACTATTCTCACCCATTGAATTCACAAAAATGTTGCTTTATGAGTATCACATGGTAGAGATTGCACTTCCTTGTATATTTCACTTCTTCATGGAAAGCGACTCGGCAAGCTCCTTTGTTTATTTCAGTGGAAACAAAAATTCTACAGTATAAGTCTCAAGTTTTGCACGTTGTATGCACACTTTGCTGTGTCTGGCCATTTGTGCCACTGTCAAGACTGATTAATACGCCATCCAAATGCCTTTCAAAGTTGTTCATCTCATGGTCTTTATCAGCCAACATAGCTGCAGTTCCCCAATGTGTGAATCAAATTCACTCAACGCTCTTTTCTTGAAGATGTTCCAGGCTTGTGCATGGATTTTATTCTTCTACGACACTTTTGCAAACAAAACTCAACTAAACCTTTTATCATCCAGCTTACCACTCACTTGCTTGCACATCGACGACATATCAGCGTTCAAAAGGATATATCAGGCATTGATATCAGGCAGAAATAATTATGGTAGACAGAAAAACTTCAGGCAGCAGAGTCATAAATTATACAATTCTGGTGGAAGCGTTTCACACGTCACTTTGCATTTAGAATCATGAAACCAGACACGGTTACACCTGTTAACTTAAACATAAAATTTGATTTTATGTTTTGGTAGCTTGAAATTATCTAGCTTCAAATGAAGAACACTGGCAAGGCCTGCTCCACCCACTGGACAAAGATCTGAGAGAAGCGATTCTCTTCTATGGCGACCTCACGCAGGCCACCTACGATGCCTTCAACAGCGATCCCCACTCCAAGTTCTGCGGCAGCAGCCGATACGGTAAGAAGGATTTCTTCCGCAAGGTTTCACTCACCCGAGGGGACAATGAATGGGACTACCAAGTCACTCGTTTCTTGTATGCCACGTCACACTTTGAAACGCAGGAAACCCATAAATGCAGGAAACCCATAAACGCAAGATGCAATAATGTATCTAAACGCAGGAAACACAGGTATCTAAATGCAGAGAATAATAAAGAATCACAGGTGAATAATAGACAGAGGAGTGTTTTGTATGTAGAGAGCAGCGTTTTCTATGTAGGTGGAACAGCTACAAGAGCATTGTTCAGACCAGTGGAACTGTTAGAGCGTGGGGTATGTCAGAATTTTCTATTTGGGGAATCGTTTTCAGAGAATGCAGCTAAAATATGGCTAATAAAACATTCATGAAATTCAGAACTGACCTGCATAGAAAAGCCATAAATAAATGGCTCAAATTAATTATGTAGAGCAGGAATACGCCCGCTATGATACCATGTTAAACACACATGGGAGCAAGAACAATAGAAAAGATAAAGCATGTTAGTACATATTTTATTAACAGGAAATATACATTTATAGTACATTGTTGTGACTATTGGGTTTCACATCCCAAGGTCTCTTGGACTCCTTTTGTCCATTCGGCTTCCACACTAACCCATTGAGGATTAGGTGTCCAACAATCCCCTCAAATTATTATTATTATTTTCTGACAGATAATGGCTAAACAATTAGCTAGAAAATGGTCAAAACTAAAAATGAGACAAGAATACAATTCTCTCCAAGTGGAAAATATTTAAAAAGGAATGTGCACTTTCCAAGAAAAGAATATCCACAAACCAAGGAAGCAAAAATTAAAGAAAAAATTGTTGGGCAAGAAAAAGGAGTAAATTCTATTTTTTTATGGAAAATCCAATCTACTAACCAAGTTGGTTAAGTGAGGGAGTTTTCCAAAGAGAAAAAGTTAGAAAAAAAAATAAATAATATATATATATATATATATATATATATATATATATATATATATATATATTATATATATATATATATATATATATATATATATATCTATTTGGCACCATGCAAAAAAAACTTCATCAAGAAATTCAATTTTTTTCTCTAAGCAATCAAGGGTGGCAACTATTTTGACATCGATCAAGCATTTAACCAACCATGATAAAGTCAAATTTGTGCAACTTCATGGACGTATCCATTTTCACTTTGTAGAGTGTCTCGAACTCTAATTTTTTCCTATATAAGGAAGCATATGCTCCTTATTGTACTATCTCTGGATACGGTACTCTAGGTTTTTGCTCTTGAAGCTCTCTATTGTCTTCAGGGTGTAGTATTGTAGCTTTTCTTCAATGGATATGGTAATGATTCTTTGACCCTTAAGTTTTTATTGGTGATCACATTTGTTATTTCCATCTACTAATGCTAGAATTATTAGTATATAGCTATGTTATACTCGTAATTTGATTTGAAGAATATTTTAGTATTGGATGTGGCTAGTGTGCTTTTGTTTAAGTCACTAGAACTTCCTTCCATTGTATTTGTTAGCCTCCTGCTCATAGCAGGTATTCACCTTTCGTGATCGACATATTTACAAGCCAAATATCTCATGCTTTGCTTGCAGCAATGTTCCATATTTGAAATTTGCTATTGTGGCAAAGAGGGCACAAAATCCTCAGGCACAAAAGTCATTGCATGTATTCTTGAGGACCATGGACCAGGCACTATTAAACATTTCTCAAGCATGGCTAACACTACTGTTGACTGATCTCATTGGCCTTAGTAAGGCTGCATCCACAAAATACTATGAATACTAAAAGGCAAGTTGTTTCAAATAAAAACATTGAATATCCTGGACTCTGGGATGACTTGCCAAATAGACATGTTGCAGTGCCATTGGCAGCATGGGCACTTGCTAGTTGGGCGTCAACATCATCTTCTAATAGATCAAAGATTGCAGAGCTAGACAGGCATGGACATGCTGTTATGACTGATATAATGGCACCTGAGCGAACTGTGACATGGCATGGGGCTTTGATAACTCAACTTCTTGGAGGACATTGAGACGCCTCATCATCTTTTATTGTTACATTACTTTATAGCTCAAGGATTGGTCGATGACCAACCACTACCAACCACTTCTCTACGCATGTCCTCTTACGTCACCTCAAGGACACCACTGTGAACCATCCAAAGTCATATGAGCATTTGTCTACTATTTCTACTTTTCCAAAAGAGGCTTGCTAGTATTGATAATTCAGATTTAGTTGTGGATGTCAAGTGTGCTTCCTTTGGGTACATGTGTTTCCTCTTAAATTCTATGCTCCAGCAGTTTTGCCACTTCTTTTTGGCTTAATATCAGCCACAATGGAGTGCATTGGTGATGTGACAGCAACAGTAGAAGCTAGTCACCTAGAACCATTCAGGCCTAGCTTTGAGAAATCAATTAAAGGTGCAATATTAGCCGATGGATTAAATACTTTTCTAGCAGCACTGGGAACAATGACACCTGTAACTACATATGCCCAGAACAATGGAGTTATCTCTCTTTCTCGTTGTGCATCACGCCGAGCAGGATTTGCATGTTGTATATGGCTGTTGGTATTGGGAATCTTCTCCAAGTTTGCAGCAATTATTCTCTCAATACAAATTGTGTTTTGGGTGGGATGACAACCTTTCTTTTTACAAGTGTGGTGGTCTCAGGGATCCATGTTCTGAACCTTAAGGAAGGATTGACAAGAAGGAATAGATTCATAGTAATAATTGCTTTAGGCATTGGCCTTGGTGTGAATTTGGTACCATCATGGGTGAATATATCTGGCCAGTCCAACTATCCCTTTCAAGGCAATCTGTGGCCTGTGAATCCTAGATGGAGTCTTAGCTACAGAGGTTTTCGAGATGCCATTATTTTGATTTTGACCAATGGTTTCTCTGTGGGTGGCATGTTGGCTCTTATTTTCAACCTGGTTTTGTCATTTGATAATGACGAGAAAGAACTGCCCATAAAGCAGCCCCTAATCCAAAAGTTATAATAGGATTAGCTGTTGGCATGGTCGTGGCCTCTGCAGTACATGTCACTCATTGTGAAGATAATTGTTCAACACAATTATGTAACGATATTTGTTACGATGTCCTTCCCGAGGGTCTGCATTATAATGCCTCCACTCATACAATTTTTGGAGTGGAAAAATATATATACCAGAATGGCACCATCTATGTTCAACAATGTAGTCCACCAACTTGTAATGGTATAATCTGCCATCAGTACAGGTATGTAACTGGCACCCAAATAGCAAATGCTCACTGGGCAACAAGACTCTAAATGTGGAGCCCGAGCTTCATGACACATTAATGGTAGGGCGTGATTACATTTTGTTGCCACAGAATGTGTGGAGGCAGTTTCATAAATGGTATGCAGGGGCACTCATGCTACAGTTTTGCACCCTTTAGAGAGCAGAGCCATTATGATTCATGGAGGTTATGGAGATTATGGAAATAATGATGCTCACTAGTTGGGGGATCTTTCTCTTCTTCATACAGGTGAACAGATTCATTGGAGTGGAATGCATTCAATCCTGGTGGAAGAGTCCCATGTGCAAGAGGTTACCATTCCTTAAACTACTGTCGGAGCATATGGTGTTCTATTCGGGGGGAAAGATGATGCTGGAATTGTCAAAGAAGATTGCTTGAGCATATATGATGTAATGAAAAATAAATGGATCATTCCTAGAGTTCAAGGGGATGTCCCATTAGCACGTTCAAATCATGCATCCACTTTGATGGATCCTGATTTAATTATTATTCATCGGGGGCGCCATGGGACACTGCGGTTAAGTGATACATGTATTTTACAGGTTTGGAATGGCGAAAGTTTGATGCTCCTCTATCAAGTGATGCTCAAGCTCCTATCTGTATAACAGATAACTCTGATGAAGAGAATGCATAGTGTTGGCAAAGCACAAAAAAGGAAAAAGCAACAAAGTTATCAAGGTCTCAAATCTATATCAGGGCTGCAAGAAGTCGGGCATAAGTTGAAGCAAAGGTTGCATGCAAGTCATTCAAGAAATTGAGATTCTGAGGATACTGGAAGAATGATTCTGAAATCTGTTGATGTGCAACAACAATTATCCCATGTGCCACAAGTAAAAGCTGTTGAAACTCAAGAAGATACTGTTTTAAAAATGATCACAAAGGAATATGATGCACTTGTTCACTGCCACTGAGAAGCCGAATGTAGGAATGATGAAACTGGCAGTGGCTGAAACTCCTCCATTACCTCCATCGGCTTTGACCCGTTGCTAAGTGTTATCTCATCCATGCATACATTTTTTCATAAATCTTGATGGAGTTGCTCGTCTATTTGACAATAGGTGTGTGCTCCAGCTTGCCTTTGAAGTTTATGTCAGATAAGGAGGAACGTCGTTCCTCCTCATTAGGGATTACACCAGGGATTAGGGATATGAGGATGCAGCCACTATAACAACAACGACAATCTGCAACCCACATCGACTCCACCACGCACTGCAACCGCACACTCGGGTTGAAAAATTGGATAAAAATATCATTTGGAGCTCCTTTTGCTACATTGGAAGAGGCGTGGGATAGAATTGAATCGTCCTACCAGAAGCATTCTAATACCATATAAATTTTAATGGGTTATTGCCTCCATCAAGGTGTAGATCATTGTTCACTTTAGCGACAACTATGCTTGTATCTGCAGCCATAGTCTATAACATTCCAGAGATAATTGATGTAGCCAAGGGATCGCTTACAGCTAATATTTGCTGTTGCAGAACATGTTTCCTCAGGCCTACCTTATAAGCTTACTTCAAAACTTGCCTATTTTCATTGCCCTCTTTCTGTTCACTTCACTGGTTGTTCGAACTAATTCCTTGTGTGGTTTCAGATTTTCTATTGCTTGGTGGGCTTATACATTTCCTCTGACTGTTGCTAATGATGCCTGTATGGCTCTTTCATCCCTTGAGACATTAAAAGTTGAGAGAATGTTTTCAGGACACGCTAGCTATCCAAAGATGGTGGCTTGGGATGGTGTCAGAGGATATGTTGCTTGTTTATATATGCATTTTACTACTCATGCTGGTCATAATGATGCTTTGTATGTTTGGGATGTAAATTCAAGTGCTCGTGAAAGGATTTCGAGGTCCTGCAACCCATTCTATGTTTGAAAATTTCTTGAGGTGTATTCACATAAAGGCCTCTGCAAGCAAAGTGCTTGGTGGATCAACATCGGCATCATCACTACTATTCCATTCTAGTGAAAATTCAAATCATTATCATGATAGCACAGTAAAGCTGGATGAGGATGTACAACCCCATGAAAACTGGAGAAGACAGAGGTATGATGATCTTGACCATATTCAAAGAAACGCATGGTGTCTGATTATGAGGACTCTCATTCGAGCACAGCAAGAAGGAAGTGTTTGAAAGGTTAGGTAGTCTGGGTTGATAGCCCGAATCGTGAACTTGCTCGAAAAAATCAATTGAATTGGAATAAGCATCGGCTCAGTTGAAGGAAGGAAGAGGCGTAAGAATAGAATGGCATTGCAGTGGGTCTTTTTGGGGTATTTGGTGCTGACGGAGGCGCTGACTTCCCTGCCGTTGACATTCCCATGGCCGAAGATGCTCAAATCGCGTATTGTGGCAACTGTTTCCTTTCTCCTACAGCCAGCAATAGGCGTCGTGCCCTTCGCCATTTTCCTACTCATGGATATCTACTGGAAGAATGAACACCGCTTGATGTGTAGCTCTGAACTCTATACTTCTGTTGAAAGGGATCCGTATGAAAGATCGATCTATAAGACCCAACACAGAATTGCATTGACAGGTTCTCCTTTACAAAATAATTTGATGGAATACTATTGTATGGTTGACTTTGTAAGAGAAGGATTCCTGGGAAAACAACCAGAGTTCAGAAACCGTTTCCAAAATCCCATAGAAAATGGGCAGCATGCTAATTCAACTGTGGTAGCTTCAGCAATGATGATATGGAACAAGACTCCTTGAACGGAGATAAGATGAAAAGCAGAGTGGGTTGGTGCTACAACACATGGGCTTTTCAATTTTCCACCTGGTGTGCGTGAGGCTAGAATGCAAGCGGCCAGTTCTGTGGTGTAGCCGAGATGATCGGATCCGATAAAAATGAAAGCGTTTGGTGAATTTCAACAAGTCCCCTCAGCACCGCCTGAACCTCAGCAACCTAAATCCTTTTGGATGTGAAGGGAAACTCATCAAGCTGAAGGGACAGCCACCGCCACAATCTAAAAAGGCAAAATTTATTTTTTAAATCTATGGAACCACCTAAAGGATTCCTAGTCCGTTATTACAGAGTTATGGCCAAATAGCCAGCGCATCACAAGAAATGACCCATACTTAAACTCCATTTTGATACTGCTGCCTCCAGCGCCGCTTAGATAGATATTTTCTTGCATTTATTTCAGTACAGATTAGGGTAGAAGCTGTGACTCCATCAGATCGATCTGAGATCTGCTTGTAATAGATATTTTGCCTATTTAAACAACGTTGTTTGTTGTTCAAAGGGTGAGAGGTGTTTGATCGATAATCTGATTTTGAGACTTGCTGTGTACGCTCTAAGAGATTTAATAAATAGAGCTTGCTGGAACATTTGTGTTTGGACTGTCTAAATGTGGATTCGATGGCTGAAGAATAAGATTACATAATTCTCGTGCTTCTTCATGGACTAATAAGTTTTCCTCATCTCTTTCTACAGTTGCTATGTTTGCTATATCGTATATGTGTCATGATCTAAACTTGCAAGAAGAAAGAATTGTTCAAATGTCACTTAGCTGTGCTCTGCCCTCAATTCTTGCTTTTTCTCTATGTTTTCCTTCTAAATTAGCCTATAAATATGAATTCCTCTTAGGCTCATATTTGCACTAGTTTCCTCCGTATATGAATATTGTTGTAGGAATTTCTTAATTGCTCATATAGAATATTCAATCACGTTCCCTCTGTTAGCATGAATGAAAATTACTTAGCTGTCTTTCATTCCCTGACATCCGTTTCATCCTCATTCAAACCTGATATTATTCCTTATGTAGCTATCCTTCTCTGTAGTCCCTTCTTTGCCAAAGAAAACACATCTTTCAGTCCACATCCTTGACTCCATGCCCAATGTTCTAAACCTCTTGCGCTTCGCATGCCAACTCCACCTACGTAAATCAACCATCCCGCGAAACTCAAACAAAAACCCATGTGCATAATACCTAGCTTGAAATCATTTCCTAAACAAAGCTAAATTCCGAAGAGAGAGCCCTCTCTGACTGCTGGTAGGCTAGGACTGGCAGTCCAAAGCTTGGTCTGTGCTTACCTCCGCCGTATCCCTTAAGGAGCCAAGGGACAACCTGAGTGTTAACATAATGGAGACTCCACTGGGGACCTAAATCATTTTGTTCATCACTGTAAACCCCGCTTTCTGGAGAAAGTGCTCCTTTTCTTCAGAGCTTTTCATGTTTAGTTCTAATCTCTGATGGTGGACAGAGATCAGGCACTCCAAAGTAAAGGCATCCACCTGGCGACTCCACTTCATTTTCATTCAAGACTCCACTGAGGAACGAACCAATTCTACAACCAAATAGTCCATATTCCAAAGCATTATCAGTAAGACAGGATGACCAGGTTCATGGAAGATCTTTCATTTGATAAAGCTTTAGATGTATTCAGGGAGAGTTTATCAGAATTTGAGCTTGATGAAGAATTTTTCAGATTGGTGTTGTTAAAATCAACAGGAGGCTCACATAACCTTTTTCTTGATTTAGTTGTTCAAAGATATGAAAATGAAATTGAACTCTTGCAATCTCAAATCTAGTCATATCATTTTCGCGATCCTGAAGAATTTTTTCAAAATCTTCCTTCCCCAAGTCATGAGGAAATAGTACTACCTTCTGACTTACAGATTGAGGATAATTATGTTTCCAAGGCAAAGACTGAAGATTTAGTTGCAGGGCTTATTACCAAGGATGCAACTGTTCCATCCGACCAAGAAGGCCCAGAAGAAGCTATACCACATGATGTTTTTATTGATCCTATAGCAGACTATATGGAACTGCTTCTTAACTCAAGTTCTTTGGCATGTTTTCTCTGTGAGGACCAAATACATCAGCAGCGGCCTTCCTATGCCACAATTTTGATCATGGGGGCACATGACCGAATAGTGCTTCCAAGTTCATTAACAATCAGTGAGCTAGTCCATCTCTTTTTTTAGTTGCTTAAGTGGCTGCACTGGTTATTTGATTTCACCTGACAGCAAAGTAAGTGTTGGTTAGGATAGGTAGGTAGGATTAATAAGGCAGCCGACAAAGGGAATTTTGCAGAGAACAACATCAATTAAAGACTAAGGCATTCTGACCTACTGTTCTTGACTTTTCGCGAGGAAAAGCCATCCCCAAGTGGAGCCACTGTTAGCCTCCT
>APFE031729861.1:3064-31424 GCA_000404065.3 Pinus taeda | reverse complement strand
TGAGGACCATGGACCAGGCACTATTAAACATTTCTCAAGCATGGCTAACACTACTGTTGACTGATCTCATTGGCCTTAGTAAGGCTGCATCCACAAAATACTATGAATACTAAAAGGCAAGTTGTTTCAAATAAAAACATTGAATATCCTGGACTCTGGGATGACTTGCCAAATAGACATGTTGCAGTGCCATTGGCAGCATGGGCACTTGCTAGTTGGGCGTCAACATCATCTTCTAATAGATCAAAGATTGCAGAGCTAGACAGGCATGGACATGCTGTTATGACTGATATAATGGCACCTGAGCGAACTGTGACATGGCATGGGGCTTTGATAACTCAACTTCTTGGAGGACATTGAGACGCCTCATCATCTTTTATTGTTACATTACTTTATAGCTCAAGGATTGGTCGATGACCAACCACTACCAACCACTTCTCTACGCATGTCCTCTTACGTCACCTCAAGGACACCACTGTGAACCATCCAAAGTCATATGAGCATTTGTCTACTATTTCTACTTTTCCAAAAGAGGCTTGCTAGTATTGATAATTCAGATTTAGTTGTGGATGTCAAGTGTGCTTCCTTTGGGTACATGTGTTTCCTCTTAAATTCTATGCTCCAGCAGTTTTGCCACTTCTTTTTGGCTTAATATCAGCCACAATGGAGTGCATTGGTGATGTGACAGCAACAGTAGAAGCTAGTCACCTAGAACCATTCGGGCCTAGCTTTGAGAAATCAATTAAAGGTGCAATATTAGCCGATGGATTAAATACTTTTCTAGCAGCACTGGGAACAATGACACCTGTAACTACATATGCCCAGAACAATGGAGTTATCTCTCTTTCTCGTTGTGCATCACGCCGAGCAGGATTTGCATGTTGTATATGGCTGTTGGTATTGGGAATCTTCTCCAAGTTTGCAGCAATTATTCTCTCAATACAAATTGTGTTTTGGGTGGGATGACAACCTTTCTTTTTACAAGTGTGGTGGTCTCAGGGATCCATGTTCTGAACCTTAAGGAAGGATTGACAAGAAGGAATAGATTCATAGTAATAATTGCTTTAGGCATTGGCCTTGGTGTGAATTTGGTACCATCATGGGTGAATATATCTGGCCAGTCCAACTATCCCTTTCAAGGCAATCTGTGGCCTGTGAATCCTAGATGGAGTCCTAGCTACAGAGGTTTTCGAGATGCCATTATTTTGATTTTTACCAATGGTTTCTCTATGGGTGGCTTTTTAGCTCTTATTCTCAACCTGGTTTTGCCATTTGATAATGACGAGAAAGATCTGCCCATAAAGCAGCCCCTAATCCAAAAGTTATAATAGGATTAGCTATTGGCATGGTCGTGGCCTCTGCAGTACATGTCACTCATTGTGAAGATAATTGTTCAACACAATTATGTAACGATATTTGTTACGATGTCCTTCCCGAGGGTCTGCATTATAATTCCTCCACTCATACAATTTTTGGAGTGGAAAAATATATATACCAGAATGGCACCATCTATGTTCAACAATGTAGTCCACCAACTTGTAATGGTATAATCTGCCATCAGTACAGGTATGTAACTGGCACCCAAATAGCAAATGCTCACTGGGCAACAAGACTCTAAATGTGGAGCCCGAGCTTCATGACACATTAATGGAAGGGCGTGATTACATTTTGTTGCCACAGAATGTGTGGAGGCAGTTTCATAAATGGTATGCAGGGGCACTCATGCTACAGTTTTGCACCCTTTAGAGAGCAGAGCCATTATGATTCATGGAGGTTATGGAGATTATGGAAATAATGATCTTCACTGGTTGGGGGATCTTTCTCTTCTTCATACAGGTGAACAGATTCATTGGAGTGGAATGCATTCAATCCTGGTGGAAGAGTCCCATGTGCAAGAGGTTACCATTCCTTAAACTACTGTCAGAGCATATGGTGTTCTATTCGGGGGGAAAGATGATGCTGGAATTGTCAACGAAGATTGCTTGAGCATATATGATGTAATGAAAAATAAATGGATCATTCCTAGAGTTCAAGGGGATGTCCCATTAGCACGTTCAAATCATGCATCCACTTTGATGGATCCTGATTTAATTATTATTCATGGGGGGCAACATGGGACACTGTGGTTAAGTGATACATGTATTTTACAGGTTCGGAATGGCCAAAGTTTGATGCTCCTGTATCAAGTGATGCTCGGGCTCCTATCTGTATAATAGATAACTCTGATGAAGAGAATGCACAGTGTTGGCGAAGCACACAAAAGGCAAAAGCAACAAAGTTATCAAGGTCTCAAATCTCTATCAGGGCTGCAAGAAGTCGGGCATAAGTTGAAGCAAAGGTTGCATGCAAGTCATTCAAGAAATCGAGATGCTGAGGATACTAGAAGAATGATTCTGAAATCTGTTGATGTGCAACAACAATTATCCCATGTGCCACAAGTACAAGCTGTTGAAACTCAAGAAGATACTATTTTAAAAATGATCACAAAGGAATATGATGCACTTGTTCACTGCCACTGAGAAGCCGAATGTAGGAACGATGAAACTGGCAGTGGCTGAAACTCCTCCATTACCTCCATTCGCTTTGACCCTTTGCTAAGTGTTATCTCATCCATGTATACATTTTTTCATAAATCTTGATGGAGTTGCTCGTTTGTTTGACAATAGGTGTGTGCTCTAGCTTGCCTTTGAAGTTTATGTCAGATAAGGAGGAATGTCGTTCCTCCTCATCAGGGATTACACCAGGGATTAGGGATATGAGGATGCAGCCACCGCAACAACAACGACAATCCGCAACCGACGTCGACTCCACCGCGCACTGCAATCGCACACTCGGGATGAAAAATTGGATAAAAATATCATTTGGAGCTCCTTTTGCTACATTCGAAGAGGCGTGGGATAGAATTGAATCGTCCTGCCAGAAGCATTCTAATACCATATACATTTTAATGGGTTATTACCTCCATCAAGGCGTAGATCGTTGTTCACTTTAGCGACAGCTATGCTTGTATCTGCAGCCATAGTCTATAACATTCCGGAGATAATTGATGTAGCCAAGGGATCGCTTACAGCTAATATTTGTTGTTGCAGAACATGTTTCCTCAGGCCTACCTTATAAGCTTACTTCAAAACTTGCCTATTTTCATTGCCCTCTTTATGTTCACTTCACTGGTTGTTCGAACTAATTCCTTGCGTGGTTTCAGATTTTCTATTGCTTGGTGGGCTTATACATTTCCTTTGACTGTTGCTGATGATGCCTGTATGGCTCTTTCATCCCTTGAGACATTAAAAGTTGAGAGAATGTTTTCAGGACACGCTAGCTATCCAAAGATGGTGGCTTGGGATGGTGTCAGAGGATATATTGCTTGTTTATATATGCAGTTTACTACTCATGCTGGTCATAATGATGTTTTGTATGTTTGGGATGTAAAGTCAGGTGCTCGTGAAAGGATTTCGAGGTCCTGCAACCCATTCTATGTTTGACAATTTCTTGAGGTGTATTCACATAAAGGCCTCTGCAAGCAAAGTGCTTGGTGGATCAACATCGGCATCATCGCTATTGTTCCATTCTATTGAAAATTCAAATCATTATCATGATAGCACAGTAAAGCTGGATGAGAATGTACAACCCCATCAAAGCTGGAAGAGACGGAGGTATGATGATCTTGACCATATTCAAAGAAACGCATGGTGTCTGATTATGAGGACTCTCATTCGAGCATAGCAAGAAGGAAGTGTTTGAAAGGTTAGGTAGTCTGGGTTGATAGCCCGAATCGTGAACTTGCTCGAAAAAATCAATTGAATTGGAATAAGCATTGGCTCAGTTGAAGGAAGGAAGAGGTGTAAGAACAGAATGGCGTTGCAGTGGGTCTTTTTGGGGTATGTGGTGCTGGCGGAGGCGCTGATTCCCTGCTGTTGACCTTCCCATGGCCGAAGATGCTCAAATCGCGTATTGTGGCAGCTGTTTCCTTTCTCCTACAGCCAGCAATAGGCGTCGTGCCCTTCGCCATTTTCCAACTCATGGATATCTACTGGAAGAATGAACACCGCTTGATGTGTACCTCTGAAATTTGTACTTCTGTTGAAAGCGATCGGTATGAAAGATCGATCTATAAGACCCAACGCAGAATTGCATTGACAGGTTCTCCTTTACAAAATAATTTGATGGAATACTATTGTATGATAGACTTGGTAAGAGAAGGATTCCTGGGAAAACAACCAGAGTTTAGAAACCATTTCCAAAATCCCATAGAAAATGGGCAGCATGCTAATTCAACTGTGGTAGCTTCAGCAATGATGATATGGAACAAGACTCCTTGAAGGGAGATAAGATGAAAAGCAGAGTGGGTTGGTGCTACAGCACATGGGCTTTTCAATTTTCCACCTGGTGTGTGTCAGGCTAGAATGCAAGCGGCCAGTTCTGTGGTGTAGCCGAGATGATCGGATCCGATAAAAATGAAAGCGTTTGGTGAATTTCAACAAGTCCCCTCAGCACTGCGTGAACTTCAGCAGCCTAAATCCTTCTGGATGTGAAGGGAAACTCATCAAGCTGAAGGGACAGTCACCGCCACAATCTAAAAAGGCAAAATTTATTTTCTAAATCTATGGAGCCGCCTAAAGGATTCCTGGGCAGTTATTACAGAGTTATGGCCAAATAGCCAGCGCATCACAAGAAATGACCCATACTTAAACTCCATTTTGATACTGCTGCCTCCAGCGCCGCTTAGATAGATATTTTCTTGCATTTATTTCAGTACATATTAGGGTAGAAGCCGTGACTCCATCAGATCAATCTGAGATCTGCTTGTAATAGATATTTTGCCTATTTAAACAACGATGTTCGTTGTTCAAAGGGTGAGAGGTGTTTGATCGATAATCTGATTTTTAGACTTGCTGTGTACGCTCTAAGAGATTTAATAAATAGAGCTTGCTGGAACATTTGTGTTTGGACTGTCTAAATGTGGATTCGATGGCTGAAGAATAAGATTACAGAATTCTTGTGCTTCTTCATGGACTAATAAGTTTTCCTCATCTCTTTCTACAGTTGCTATGTTTGCTATATCGTATCTGTGTCATGATCTAAACTTGCAGGAAAAAAGAATAGTTCAGATGTCACTTAGCCGTGCTCTGCCCTCAATCCCTGCTTTTTCTCTATGTTTTCCTTCTAAATTAGCCTATAAATATGAATTCCTCTTAGGCTCATATTTGCACTAGTTTCCTCCGTATATGAATATTGTTGTAGGAATTTCTTAATTGCTCCTATAGAATATTCAGTCACGTTCCCTCTGTTAGCATGAATGAAAATTACTTAGCTGTCTTTCATTCCCTGACATCCGTTTCATCCTCATTCAAACCTGATATTATTCCTTGTGTAGCTATCCTGCTCTGTAGTCCCTTCTTTGCCAAAGAAAACACATCTTTCAGTCCACATCCTTGACTCCATGCCCAATGTTCTAAACCTCTTGCGCTTCGCATGCCAACTTTGCCTGAGTAGATCAACCATCCCACCAAACTCAAACAAAAACCCATGTGCATAATAACTAGCCTGAAATCATTTCCTAAAGAAAGCTAAATCCCGAAGAAAGAGCCCTCTCTGACTGCTGGTAGGCTAGGACCGACAGTCCAAAGCTTGGTCTGTGGTTACCTCAGCCGTATCCCTTAAGGAGCCAAGGGACAACCTGAGTGTTAACAATATTTTTCCCATCTCATTTGGATTTAGAAAATATTCTTTGAGTTGTGTAGAAAATCAATTGATTGAATTAGATATCAAGCGTAAGGGCATTATTTTGTTTAAGTTAACCAGCCCTTGAGCGATGAAGTGAGAGAATCCACTCTGTTTTATTTGAAAGATTTTTTTGACGACTTTTGCTACAATGTTTGTGGATCTTAGCTAGAGGAAAATTTTATTCATCTCAAATATCTTCAAATTATTGTACTTAATAGAACAAATCTACTATCTAAGAGCTTGACCTTGCGATTTGTATTTTTTTTATAAATACCTTGTAAATTATTTTATTTTTGTGCAAATATTTCTAACCCTCGTATATAAATCCATTCCCATATATATAGTATACCATTTCTTGGGTATTTGTAGATTTGAAGACAGTGGCTAGGGTTTCAAAGTTTATCAAATTTTCAATGGCAAGCCAGAAAGTGCTAATTCCTGCTTCAAAATTGATTTTTTTAAGGTGTTTTAAATTCTAATTTTTTTTCGTGTGCCTTGAAAGTTTATTGTAAATTTTTTGAAGCTGGACACAAGGGTTTAAAGGATCAATTTTTTTCCTCAAGTGAAATATTCCGGGGATTGAATTTTGACAATATTTTTTTAAAAGCGGCTTTTAGTTTTAGATCCATTTCTGAAATTCATTTGAAAGCCTAAAAGAAGCCATCATCTATCATTGGTTGGAAAACCTTTGCTGGTTTAGTCATTCTGAAAAGATATCCAAATTTCTTTGAGAGTTTAGGGATTTTAAGTTTAAAGAAGTAGTCGTAAAATCTTTTGTAACATTTTATTTAAAATTTTGGCATCAATTTGCCGAGTCACAAGCCCTAGAGGCTTGATCTTTCTTTTTGTGTGAAAATATTCATGAACTTGGATGTTTGGAAACTTGAATGATTATTTTTTAGGGCCTTTCTCAAATCTTCTAATATCCAAGAAAAAAAATTGGAATCCGTCTGCACTTTCGGAAGAGAAAGTCATTTTTGAGAACTGTCCTTTCTTTCTTATCGGGTTGATTTATTTCTTAAGGTCGTTTGCAATTTTTTTTGGAATCAAATTTAATCTGGTGGAATCCGTTTTCAGGTTTTGGCATTTTCTCCTTAGCTGCAAGCTATTCCATGAGCGATAACTTCTTTAAGTGAGATTTTTTTTTCCTTAAAGTCTGATTTTGAAGAAATCAAACTTGTGCATTTGACATTGAAATTTTTCCAAGTTAGGATTATTATTTAATCTTCAGCATTTTTTCTCATTTGGTTTGGACATGAAATATTTTTGTTGTCAAGTAATCTGTGTTTATTTAGGTTTGAACTGTGGCTTGAGAAATTATTATCTAGGGGCATCTAAGTTGTTAAAATCACTTGGGGTTCTCACCCGGCCTAGGCCATACCAACCTTAAGCTAACTAGATTTTAGCATGTCTCCTCCCCTAATATAGGTGCCTGAGTTGCCTTGATAACTAGACCCATCCTCAACTGATTGTGTTAATAAAACTCCAAAAATATAAATTTGAGTTCATAAATAATCAATAACACTATTACATACCCATTTTTGCTATATTAAACTTTTACACATCATATATTCTATTCACTTAACTATTGCGTATGAGCTAGTTCTCAACATATCTTTCGGAGAAATTTTCACTTAAAGGAAAGGTCAATTTATTTGGGGAGAAATTACTTCATTTTAAATATTATAAAAATAATTATAAGATTTTTTTTCCCTCACTTCTACTTTGATGAAGAGGTGTTTAAAATTTTAAACCCCTAAAGTTGAAACTCTTTCTCTCGTCTAAAGAGATTTCTTTGTAACTTTAATAAAATAATATTTCCCTATGGAGAGCTTGGGATTTATTCCCATGCTATACAACTCTCTGGTTTCCATCTGACTATGAATTTGCTAACTTCGTGATTAGACCTTCTTACTAAATTTTTCATCTTTAACTTATTAATTCATAATATTTAAGTGTTAGGTTTAGATTTCATATTATTTGATAATAGCTTTGAAATAATTTATCTCTTGATCTATCTATATGGTAGTTTCATATCCTATTTTTATTTCTTAATTTGATTTAATTTACTAACTGGTATTTCTATTTATTATTTTATTTTTTCATAGATCCAATTCACATTGTTTTATTGAGTAAAATTTTAAATTACTTCATTAATCATGATGTTGGCTAATCTTATTATATTGAAAGAAATTGTGTTCAAAGTGGTAAATGCTAATTTAATCATATAAGTGGAATTATATTTTCTATTGGTGAATTTTAAATAAATCACATCTTGAAGTTTTTTGTTTTAAATTATTAATCTATGCTTTGATTAAGATCCTATCACTTTTTTCTATTAGATCTAATTTACTTATGATATATTGAGAAATCTACCATTGTTTCTTTGGGATTTATTGATCATATTAATGCTCTAAGACACACGTCCTAATTTGATCATTGATACATTTAAAGCACTTCACCTTTGAAACATTGTGGTTAGTCTCATTTGAAGCATTTGTTTAGCATTCCATTTGCATTCTAGATTTAGTTTCACATCCTTAAAACTTATAATAGCTTCGAAATAATTTATTCTTTACCTTGGTCTATCTATATTGTTGTTTCATTACCTATTTTTATTTGCATTTGATAATTTGATCTAATTTTATAATTGGCATTTCCATTTATTATTTTATTTTTTCATTTATCTAATTCACATTGTTTCATTGAGTAAATTTTTAACTTGCTTCATTAATCATTGAAAAAATATAGCTTATTCTATTAAACAAATTGTGCTCAAAGTGGTAAATGTCAATTTAATCATATAGGTGGAATTATATTTTCTATTGGTGAATTTTAAATCAATTTCACATGTTGAAGCCTTTTGTTTAATCTCATTAAATTATTTGATTAAGATCTCATCACTAATTCTCATTAAATCTCGTTTACTTATGATTTATTGAGAAATCTACAAATGTTTCTTTGGGATTTCTTGATCTTATTAATACTCTAAGGCACACATCCTAATTTGATCATTGATACATTTAAAGCACTTCACCTTTGAAACATTGTGGTTAGTCTGATTTGGAGCACCTATTTAACATTGCATTTTTATTCTAGATTTAGTTTTGCATCTGTATAATCTACCTCCAATCATAAGCTTGGTTGAATAGAAATTTAGGAGCACCTTTTCCATCCTTAAATTTAAGAGCTAGACCCTTACTCAATGGTTAAAACAAGCGACCTTTCAGTTCTCTTGTGGGAAATCCCTTGTTGGAAAGGAGGCACTTGGGTTGTTAGAAGTCTTGGGTAAGTAATGTTAATGAGGCCTTAAGATCCTTTGCTAACACTTTTTTATACAACATTTTTTAAGAGTAGTTTCTGACAGTTTAGGTGAAGGACTTCACCATAAGTTAAGAATTTGGACTAAAATTTAACAAATATCTTCCATTTCACATAGTCTAGTTTTGGAATTCATTCTGAATCAAGTTAACTTGTGAGAATATCATCTTATTTTACTTGCCATACTAGTATCATATTTCACTTGTACTTGTCTTACTTGCTCATTGGTTATGTAATTGTTCTATATTTTATGAGCACTTCTTTACAGTACAATTTCTATTTATATTGCAAGTTATAGTTCTCTCCCCATATTTCACTATTTCTTGTACTATGTTAGAAAATTATATATTATGGATCAGTGGAACACATAAAATATTGCAGAAATATAAACACAAAAAACGCATAAAACAAGAGAGACACAGATATACGTCGTTCACCCAGTTTAGGCTACGTCCACCTAGAATAGGCAGTCCTTCCTTTCTATTATCTAGAAAAATGAAGAGACACAACCTACAGCAGATCCACAGTAATATCGTTTGTTTTCTCTCACAGTCTCACCTCTCTGTTTCTTGCTCAGAGAATACACTTCTATATTACACAACCTCAATACAATGCTCTCATACAAAGAGAGGGGTTGCCTTCTAGGGAAAAAAACTCTAAACTAAACATAAGTTCTACCGTAGGATCATCTACCTAATGAATGACCCAGATTGACTAGAAATTACTATACTTTTACAAAGAAATTTCACATCTGTTTTTAGCTTCGAGGGAACTACCACCGAAACCCCCGTCGGGGGACCGCTGGCCCATCCACCCCCTAGTCGGGGGGGATTGGCCCCCTCGAACCCTCGCAGGGGGGACAAGCCCCCCCACACCCCCTTGCATGGAGGGTTTCACAAACTTCCTGTGGTATACATCTCGCTGAAACAAAAACTTCTAAATAATCATGCTCCACACCCAACAATCTCCCACTTGGAGAATTATTGTAGCAACTCCACTATTGCTTCATTTGCTGGACAATGACTCCTCTTTGGACCTGATTGTTTCTCATCTTCATCCTCATCCTTGAAGACTAATTGAAACTGAGCATATTCACATTTTCTCCTTGGTTACAACTTTTGTTAGCATATCTGAAGGATTCTGGCTAGTGTGTATCTTTTCTAGCTTCAACTCTCCATCTTCAAACAATAATCACATGAAATCGTACTTGATTTGTATGTGTTTAGTCCTAGAATGAAATGCTGAGTTCTTTGCAAGATGAATGGAACTTTGGATATCACTGTATAACGTGCCCATATCATGCTCCTTACCCAATTCATCCATAAACCTTTGTAACCAAATCATTTCTTTACTAGCCTCTATAGTAGCAACATACTCTGCTTCTATTGTTGAAATTACAACAACACTTTGGATTTTGAAACCCAACTGACAGCTGTTCCACCTATAGTAAATACATATCTTGTAGTGCTCCTCCTGTTATCTCTTTCACCTGCCATATTTGCATCAACATATCCCTGTAGAGAAATGTTTGAACCATCAAAGCATAATGCTTGATTTGTGGTACCTTTCAAATATCTGAGAATCTATTTCAATGCCATCCAATGTTCATTTCCTGGATTGTTCATGTACCTGCTTACAACTCCCACTACATGTGCAATATCAGGCCTTATGCAGACCATTGCATACATTAAGCTTCCAACTGCTGATGCATATGGAACTTTAGACATATAATCCATGTCTTCTTGGGTCTTTGGGCACATTCCTTACTATGTTTGAAATGGCTAGCAAAAGGTGTACTAAGTGGTTCTACATTGTGCATATTAAATCTTTTCAACACCTTTTGTATGTACTCATTCTGAGACAATGTTAGTTTGCAATTTTTCTTGTCTCTAGTTATTCTCATACCAAGGATTTGTTTTGCAGCTCCCAAATCTTTCATTGCAAATGAATTTTCCAATTTTCCTTTAAGTACATTTATTTCCTTCATGTTAGACCCTGCAACAAGCATGTCATTTACATACAGTAACAATATAATATAGCTGCCATCATTTTTCTTTTTCAGATAAACACAATGATCAGAGTGACATCTAGTATAACCTTGTTTATACATAAACTTGTCAAATTTTAGATACCACTGCCATGGAGCCTGTTTTAAGTCATACACGCTCTTCTTCAACCTGCACACTAGTTTCTCCCTCCCATATCCTTGTGGCTGCTGCATATATATCTCTTCCTCCAAATCCACATGGAGAAAAGCTGTCTTTACATCTAATTGCTCAAGATGCAAATCTTCAATTGCCACTAGACTTAAAATAGTTCTGATTGAAGTCATTTTAACAACAGGATAAAATATTTCATCAAAATCAATACTTTTCTTTTGTACGAACCCCTTCACCACAAGTCTAGATTTGTACCTTTGTTTTCCTCCATCTTCTTCCTTCAGCCTATAAACCCATTTATTCTTCAGTGTAGTTTTTCCTGCAGGCAACCTAACTAAGTCCCAAGTCTGCTTATGCATTAAGGAGTCCATCTCTTCTTCCATGGCTAGCTGTCACTTCTTCATGCTTTCAACCTGAATTTCTTCTTCATAACATTCAGGTTCACCAGAATCAGTCAACAATGAATAATATAATGAAGGAGAGTATCGTTCAAGGGGTCTACTTATCCTGGTAGATCTTCTATGTTAGGTCCCTATAATACTAGTGATTACCCCATTACTATTGTAGTTGTATCCCTTATTAATATTTTTGTGCCCCTATTGTCCCCATATTGTTATTACCGTGCCACATAGAATCCCTCTATTGTTATTTTTGTGCCTTTATATTATTATTCTTAGGTCGGCTAGGTTATATTGTGACTCCCTAGAGTCCTATATATAGAACGGAGGTTTTTTCATTTGAATCATTCATTTCTGTAATGTAAAGGAGGTTTCCCCCTTGAAGAGGCTGAATTTTGAGGCATTGATCTATATTTTCTATCTTTTTGTCAGCTGGTTTCATAACATTTGGTATCAGAGCTTCGGATTCTAGGGTTTTGCGGCTCCTCATAGGTCATCGTGGCATTTTCGCATTGTCACTAACTTGTCTGTAATACATCCCAAGTGCGATATCCCATTCCACCTACATGAGTATATCGTATCTCATCCATGTACTTTCGGGTATATAGGGCATTGTTACAGTACGTAAAGTATATGGGAATGCTCTCACTGTGTGTTTTTGCATTAGATAGTGCTTATATGGACTAGGCCTCCATGTACCTTTGGGTATATATTGGAGGACAACTCTATGTTTCTATCCATCCTTAAGTTATCGAGTTGGCCGCCTTGTAAACTGTGATACACTGAACATAGCATTCAGGGAGATTTCCTGCTTGTACTTCTTGGTTCGCCAGGAGGTATTCTGCAATTCACAGTTGCTTGGTAAACCTTTTTCCTAGTATACCCCTTTTTGTTTATTTCTTTTCGGATAATAAAATTAATCAGCAATTGTGGAGGAACATCAACCCTTACCCCATCGTTCGTGGAGAACAGCGAGAAAACCACCTTTGCCACCTAAAGCAGCACTTATTCAGACAAAGTGGTCTTGCTTAACTGAGTCTAGTACATCAAGAAATCCTAGTTCTTCATCTGAATTACATGAATCATCTATTTTGGTAAGTATTGACACTCTAATTACCCCAACTATCTATGGTACATATGTTATTGAAGAAGAAGTTTCACAATTACCCGAGGCCATTAGCATTGATCGTAGTGAAACAATAATCAAAATTTTTCAACAAGAAGTTGATCCTAAACTTGAAGTTGCTCAACAAGAAAGTACTTCTAAATTTGAATTAGTTCAACCAGAAGTTAATCCAGAACCTATCCCAGTTCAAGAGGAAGTTACATCTGAACCTAAAATTGTTTAGGAACCTCTTACTGAAATTGTTTTTCATTTACCTAAACATCTAGACTTTGGAATTGAGCATTCAGAAGTTGTTACTTTACCAGAGGATGATTAGTCAGTTACCCCTCATACATCAATAACTACTGAAACTTCAACTTTATGGACACTTGAAATCTTTTATGGACCTGATGGTGAAGTTCTTACACTAGGTCTAATTGCCATAGAGGAGGAATTGGAAGAGGATTCTTCCATTTTGGACCTTGGCTTTATCTTTATCCTCATACTCCTCATTTTACAGCTCTGTTTTATCCTGCTTATTTTCAAGTACTCGTCGAATCTTTAAGACAACTTTTGGGTCAGTTAACTATGGCTGAACAATCGTCAACATCTCAGACTGTATCATCTGATCCAGCTATAGCAGAATCTTCTGTTGCAACCTCCTTGATGTTTTCTACCACACCTAAGTCACACCTGTATGGTGAACCGTTCGTCTTGGTTGGTTACCAATATTTATTTGGAACACACTCAGGGTTTGCTTCTACACCATGGTCATCACCCATGTCCTCAACCAGAATTTTACCTAGTTCTTCTCTAACGAGAACTCAATAGTTTAATATTGTATATCAATATCAAGCTGGGAAATCTGGTCAACAAAGACCTATGTATCCATTAAATACTGGATTTCCACCATATGGAGAGAAATATGCTTATTCACCGTATCTTCCAAATTCCAAAGGACCATCATATGGTAATATCCTGCAATATTCAGGTCAATCTGGAATTAGAGTTTGTCAATGGCAACCAACAATGACAGTTCAAACCAGGCTTGTGTATCCAACACAACCAATGCAAACTATGTCAACTATTCCTACTACACTTGTTGTTATTATTGTACCACAGTCACAAGTTCAAACTGTTGTATCTCAACAGGTACAAATTGATCCTTCTACCTTGCAACCACAGGTTTCAGGTCAAGACGTTAAAATCCCTAAAGTTGTTATACAACAACCACTTGTTTCTGAGGTTCAACAACAACCTTAGGATAGCATACCCTTATTTGGACTAACCCAAGCTTCCACTAGTATAGTTTATTCACAACTTGACCAGCCTTTCATTGCTGGGCAACAACAACCATTAAATCAACAACAATTGTATCAAGAACAACAACAGTTAATTCAATAACTGTGGCAGCCTCGATTTCAAAAAATCAAATTCCAGCAAATCCAACCCCAATTTGGACTTGCTCAGCAAGCTCAACTTGGGTTTGGTCAATATCAAGCTTACCATGGTCCTGGTCAACAAGGATTTGTAGGTTATGGACAACCACACATTCAACCTAGTTATCAACAACCACCTTAAGTAGGTTTTGTTAAACAACAACCATACCAAGGTTACTAAATGCATATGCCCTATGTTGGTATGCAAAGACCTATTACTCAAGAAATTCCATCATATCTCAGGTATGCTCAACCTGACTTCAATCAAAAGCTTCCATTTGTAGCAACTTTAGAATTACCATATTTAAGTCGGCTCACAAATGATCCAATTTATATGTACCTTACTAGTCGATAATTATGCATAAGTTACCATCTGACATTATGAAATTTAACGGAAATCCTCGAGAAGTCCCATCAAATCATGTCATGACCTTTGATTTGTGGTGTTTATCAAACTCCTTAAATGATGATTCGGTCAAACTTTATCTTTTCCAAAGAACACTTACTGGTCCAACTGCTAAATGGTACATTGAGTTACCAAGAGCTTCTTTCGACAATTTCACTACTTTAGCCACTACATTTTTGACCCACTTCCAGTTACCCATCAGATATGAGACTGGAATGGAACTCCTAACCAACTTTAAACATATGACTGCTAACCATATATCAGATCATATTCATGAGTGGCGACGTCGTCTTCAAATGGTAAGACATTTGTTCCCAATTAGCTGTTAGCTGAGTGGTTCATAAAATCCTTGTTGCCATCAATCACTCGAGGAAGTGGCAAAAGGTGGTGTCTTCACAGAGGAGCAAGCAATTTCTCGTGCCCAATACTTGGATTTGATTTACACATAATCCAACATGCTTTATGATAAAATTCCCAATGCACCCCGACCAACTTTCACTATTCCTCATCGTCCACAATTGAGTAAGACTCCCATGCTGACGATGGTGTGATTGGTTCTTCGAGCACGCAAATGGCAGAAAGACCATATGGTCAAACCCTTGCCGTTAAAAATCAAACTACCAATACATCAGAAAATACTCTTGCTTCTAAAATTAATGTCATGTCATCTAACAAGGGAAAAAGTCCAAAGCAACCTGGGAACAAGAAAAAGCGAAAAAGGAAGAAGAAGCAACATAATTCCCCTCCAGAGAAATCATCTGATTCCTCTCCTTCGGCAAGGAAACCTCGTTATCCATGTCTAATCTGTAATGAAAATTATTTTACAAGATATTGTCCACACTGCTCCAAGGTCTCTGAACATTTAAAGAATTCAATCACATCGACAGTGTTGATTGATCCATTTCCAAACCTGGAGACTCACTTGGTTGCAACATACCATGCTTCCACATCGCATGTACTCATGTTATCCATAACAAAGCCACAAAACAAAGTTATGGTGTCAATGAGAAAAAAAATATTATGGAATTCCACTATCATTGTTGATTAATCAAGCCACTAATCAACCTCATCCTTTGACTTCGACTACATCTGAAAATGTCCCACCTATTGTACTAGAATTAACAATAAAACCACCAAAGGGCATTGTGCATAAATCGACATTTAACCCTTGAGCATGAGAAACTCAAAATTATAACATAGTGGAAGATCTTACTCAACCACCTTCTCCTATGTCGACACTCGAGGTGTTACAAAATTGTCCCTGCGAGAAGTAGGCTTTATTCTTAGTAATAGGTGGGATAGATCCTACGGATTCTAATATTGTGGTTTTAACCATGCGGGATATACACCATAGTTACCGGTGCAGTTAGCTTTCCTAATTCAAGTAAAATCTCTCAATAAGAATGTTCACCGAACTATTACTGGTGAGGGGGCATCTACTTGCACTATGTCAATGAGCTGCTGGAAAACACTTAGTTCATTGTCATTGTCACGATCACCAACCACATTGAAAGATTTTGATGAAAGAACATATACTCCTTGTGGGATTTTGAGTAACCTGCAAATCGAACTAAGGGGAAAAATAGTTACTGTTGAAGTTGAGGTAGTTGATGGACACCTTGATTACAACATTTTACTGGGAAGGCTGTGGGTATACACTATGGCTATTGTGGTTTCCACATATTTCCATACTATTTCATTCCCTTTTAAGGGTGGAATCACAGTAATTGATGAGTTAGCCTTCTTTTCCAATAGTTCACAGGCTACAGGAAGCATTTTGTTGGTACATGGACCCCCGTTGTCACTTCAGAGTATTGGAGTAGGTCTCTTTAAAGATCTTTCCCTAATGGGTACTTTTACCCTACCGTCACCATCTGATTTGGTGGAAGTGGCAAGAGTAGAGACTTATAATATGATTTCCTCCACCTCATCTGATTTAAGGAAGATTACCAACAAGGCTGAAGTTGATAGTAATATTGAGGTGATGTCGTTAAGCCCCATTGAATCATCATAACAATCAATTTTTTGGGCTTGTGTGGCAAACCCAAATCCACACTCAACAATTGTATGGGTAGATTGTTCGTTAGAATATGGTACTTCTTCAGATCCTTTTTCATGTGTACATTCTACGAATGAAGGAATCATCCAATCAATGATGATATGAGAAGAACCATGGGAATATTATCATCATCATTCCCATCTTCCAGATGACATCGAAGATTATTCAACTGAAATCAACCACCTGTTAGTCATTGATTCCTTATCGAATTCAATTTTCATAGACACAATAGAGTCTAAACAAAATCTGTCAAATATTGAAGAAACAATTTCTATTAATATTTCGACTAAGCCTACTATTGTAGATAATATGCATGTCGACAATTCTTGTTATCCATCAAAACGCGATAATTACCATGCTCTTTTTCGTCAATTTAGAGACATATTTCTATGGTCTTACGAAGAGATGTCAGGCATTGACTCAATTATTGTTGAACATGAAATCATAATGTACCCTGACGTCGAGCTAGTTAGACAATGGCTTCATCCTATCCATCCAAAGAAAGCTGTTGCAATTAAAGAAGAAGTTGAAAAAATTTTGTGGGCTCATTTCATTTACCCTGCTCCTCTTACTAACTCGGCTTCCAATATTATTTATGTCATGAAGAAACATGGAACAAAATGAGCGTGTGTCGATTATAGGGATGTAAATCAAGCATGTCCAAAAGACAATTATCCTACTCCCTTTATTGACCAAATTTTTGACGAATGTGGCAAATGCAAAATATTTTCATTTATGAATGGTTTTTTCGGCTACAATCAAATAAATATATGCCCAAAGGACCAATCAAAAACAACTTTTATTTTTCCATGGGGCACATTCACCTATAAAAGACTCCCATTTGGTTTAAAGAATGTTGGAGCCACTTTTCAGAGCAAAATGATTTATGCCTTCCATGACATCAAGCACATTGTTCAACCTTACCTTGATGATTTACCTTCTCATTCACGAAAGTGAACTGATCACCTGCAAAATTTGAGAGCAATATCTTTACAGTGCCGACACTACAAGACACAACTCAATCCACACAAATGTGTGCTTTGCGTTGTTTCTAGTTGATTGCTTGGATTTGTAGTGTCTAGAGAGGGGATTTGACTCGATCCATTAAAGGTTTAGGCAATTTTGGATTTGCCTCCACCATCAAATCTTTTACAGTTACATATACTCCAAGGGAAAGAAAAATTTCTAAGGAGGTTCACTCCTAATTACGCTGAGATGGCTAAAGGTTTTACAGGTCTTTTGAAAAAGGAGATACCCTTTCATTGGGATTAGGTCATGCAAGCTTCATTTGATGCTCTTAAAGATACCTTGATTAGAGCTTCATTAATGTATTCTCCAAATTACCAAAATGAATATTACCTGTATCTCGCCATTGTAGATACAACCATTGGCATGGTTTTAGTCTAGGAAGAAAATTGGATTGAACATGCGATTTATTACTTGAGATGTAACCTTAACGACACAGAAAGTAATTACTCTTATGTCGAAAAACTAGCTTTGGTAGCCGTGAAAGTTGTTCAAAGATTTTGCAACTATATCTTATTACGAAAAACAATTGTCATTTTTGATTGCAACCCTATGACATACATTTTGTCACGTCAATTTTTGGTGGGTAAATACTCTAAATGGATATTTATTTTACAGGAGTTTGATTTGGAATCCATGGAGTCCAAATCAAAGAAATCAGTAGTTTTCACAGAGTGACTATCTGACCTTCCCTCTACCTCCATCGATTCAACATCTGAACCATCAATATTAGATGAGTCTCTGTTTCTAATTTCATCATCTGACGCATGGTATGGAGATATACTGATCTATCTCTAGACCCAAACTTTCCGGTAAGATACCTCTCACTCGCAGTAACGATGTATTTGTTACAAAGCCAAAGATTATCTAATCATTGGTGACACACTTTACCATCATGGTATCGATATGGTTTTACAGAGGTGCTTGACACATGAGGAAGTCGAGAGAGCATTGAACGATTTCCATTCCGATGCCTGTGGTGGACACTTATCCGGATATGCAACCATACAGAGAATTCTCCATGATGGTTACTTCTGGACAACAATATTTAAAGATTATATTATTGCTATTAGAAGTTGTCATGCATGCCAAATATATGACCAAAAAACCAGATTACCACTTGTACCACTGCATCCAGTCGTTGTTGATGGCCCATTCGCCAAATGGGGCATTGAATTTATGACATGTAACCCCACCTCGGCTGGGGGGCATGGGTATATTATAGTCGTCATTGACTATTTTACAAAATGAGCCGAGGCAATGCCAACATTGAACAAAAGTGGCGAAACAGCTGCTCTTTTTTTTTTGGTTGCCTAGTTTGGTGTACCACAAGCCATAGTTACAGATCATGGGTTGCATTTTCGCAATCACATGATGGCTAAATTGACTGCTAAGTTGGGACTGTCACATGATAGTTATATCCTGTCTTACCTGCAAGCGAATGGACAAGTTGAGGCCATCAACAAAGTCTTGAAGCGAATGTTGCAAAGAATGATAAGGGGTTCATAAAAGAAACTAGCACTTAATCTTGTACTCTGCTTTGTGGGCATTGTTTGGTCTTTACTTACTAAGGTAATTTGAGCTCTTAATTCCTTTATCAACCTGAGAAAGTACATTTAGAGGTGCTCGCCTAAATTATATAGATCTAGAAGGATCTAAGGTTCTGATAACAACCTAGTGAATGAAATTAATAGTGCTCTCTTACAAGAGATCCTTCATTGCCTTTTCAATCGCTCAAGCATCAATCTAGATAAAACAAATCCTATGAAATTTTGATTGCATAAGTAACAAAAATAGAGTACTAATGACTGGTTAAAATCCTAACATTCTCTTACAAGAATATTGCTCATTAGAACTTTTCCCAATCATAATAATCCAAAGTAATTTCAGTAACAAATTAAATCAAACAGTGAATAAGATGAGTGGTGTTGCAAACCAATAACAGTTGAATCTTTTTACAAGAATCACCTATCAAATTGAAAATTGAATTTAACAACTACAATCTGAATGACTTGGAAATAAAGCTAGAATTATCTTCGAAGTCAAAGCCAACAAACAAATATGGAAATTGTTTGACAGCAAGCATATATATCAATTTCAAGATCAGAATTGGTTGAATCCTTTTACAAGGTTCTTTTCACAACGAATGCAAGCCCTTTTCAATTGATAACTTTAATAACATAACCTTCACTTCCGCACATAAAATAACTTTTAACTTTCAAATTTGAATATGCAACTAGTAAGGAAACTTGAAAATAGAGTGTACCAGCATAGTGATGAGGGCCCCTCAACACTTCACAAGAACACTATAAAATGGTTCAGAGGAGTGTAAATACTGGATCTTGAGACATAAACTTGATGATGAAGTCTGTATTAAGCCTGGAATAAAAAATGGAGAAATTGTACTTTCATATGTTCACAATCTAGCTCTAAAACATAGCCTTCTTCCATAGGTTATTTATCATTAATCTTATAACAAAAGAAGCTATTCCTCCTCCATATTATCCTAACAAAATTCTATTAATTACATCCAAGAAGGTTGAAATTGAATCAGTTCCTTCATTTATGCAAAATTCTCAAAATAGAAATTATTCTCTTCACAAAATTTGGAAATGTCGTTGAAGTGGTTGGGTTTGACCATTGTTCACTGGACTCTTGTTTCCTTCAAAACCGAAAGTTGATAGTGATCCACTATCCGTGTACATTTTACTTCATGCCCACAATCTTAAAATTCACTCACCTATTGTGCAACATGTTAAACAATGGAGCATTTACATGAAGTCACAACCTTTTGTAATTTTCTGAAAAATGTTATTTTTAACATAATAATTTCAAAAATTAATTTCAAGCTAAAAATAATGATAATGACATCATATCATTTAGTTTCTAAGGATTATATCTGGAATATGAAGGTTAAATGGTCAAAAATGATAGTCAAAAGAGGATTTTAAGTGGAATGGATAGTCATAATTCGATACCAACATTCCCCCAAACTCAGGATTTTGCATGCCCTCATGCAAATAAGGTCTAACCTGTCAAATTATGACTTCTGCCTCTACGTCTGCTTTTGCCCCTACTACGTGAATTAAAGCATTGATATTCATTTGTGCTTCATACTCTATCTTCAGGATTTGATACTTGGTTTTAATTTCTTTCTTTTGCTTGTAAAGTTTGTAGGCCTTCCTACAAATTTGCATTTTATAGGCTGTGATTTTCATAACCTTGTTTTTCAATTTTTCATTCTCATCTTGAAACTTCTTTCTTTGAGTTTTGAGTGTCTCATTTTCTCTTTTCACCACTCTTTCAAAAACCTCTGATTCCATAAACTACTATTGTAACTTCTCAACTTTCCTTTCTAGATTTCTTTTCTTTTTACCTGAGGCTTTTTGTTCTTGTTTCTCCTTTTCCTTGTCTTTATTTTCCAATCCTTGTATGTATTAATACTGTTCCTATTGTATAACATCATACTCATCCACCGTTTTCCCTTTCTGACCTAACTTAGTTTTTCTAGAGTTTCTTATGTAAGTGGAGAAAATTTTATCCTGTTCAGCCCTTTCAGCCTCCTCCCTTACCATCCTCCTTGTTCTGATACTACTGCTGGATGGCATAGAGTTACTTAGTCTGTACTTTGAAAAGTCTTCCTCTATAGCATCAACATCAATCAATAGTTTTGCATGTTGCTGCCCTTCCTTTGAATTATGTTGCTCTTCTTGTGAATTTTGCTTCTTTGCTTGCTCCTCATCTATCATAAACTCATTAGCTACCAAGAACTTCTTCCAGGTCACACTTATCTTTTTCAGTTCAAATTCAATCGAGATTTTTATCAAACCAAAATGGTATAGACTCTTATCCTTGTTTTTCCTTTGTTTTTATATTGTCTCAGACATTTTAGTCAAACATTGTAAAAGAAAATAAGGAAAACTTATAATGCAGTCCCCTCTTAGATGCATTAACAATTTGATTTGATAATGAAATACAATGATGTATCTTCCCTCATAGGTTATAAATTTTTGAATGAAATAAACTATTTCAGCCCATGGATGAATAAGCCAACTCCTAGGAATCTCTGATTTCCTGTCAACTGATGATACCCTTGTCCTAGATATGAAATGTTTCCATGTTTTCTCTTTGAACTGCCTGGTTTTAAAATACTTTTCTCCTTCTGGGCTTATACCTATTGCTTGAGCAATTGTGTCTTCTGAGACCTTAAAAGACAAGTTTCCAACAATGGCTCTCTCTCTCGTAAATGAAGAGGCAAACTCCCTTGTCAATTGCTCATTATGCCCATTGTATTTTTCTAAGAATGGCAGTCATTCTTTTGCCCTAAAAATGTATATGCAATCCTTATGGTATTTGGAAGGGCCAAATTGTTGTGGCTCTACTCAGTTTGCCATAAGAAATTTTTTTTATCTCATGTTACCCTGTGTGTAAGAAGAATTTACATTTGTAAAAAGAATTCTACCATAGTTTGTAGAAAATTACTCTATTTCCCTTATTCTGTAAAAGAAAATTTCACCATAGTTAAGATAAGAAAACTACTTGGGCCTGAGTATTATGCGTATCTCTTGTTTAATGGAGGACACTGCCAATAAAATCAAAATTCCCTTCAACCAATTATGTAGGGTCTCACGTGTATCATGGCCCTTTTACTCGTATGTTGACATTGTTATTGTCAACATAATCATAATGTTATACCCTTATGTGACTCAGAGAGGATTGGTTTATAACCTTTAGAATGGCAACAACTCTAATTCACAACATTTTCTAAAGGTCCAAACTTCTACCTATACTTCGTAATGAATACAATACTTACTTCTCCTTTTTATCACAGTGGTTTCATTCTCACTTCCCTCATTCATTACTTGTTTATACAATGAATCTTGAATCTCTTCACGTAGCATATTCTTCACCGATAATCCTTTCAATGCCTTACACAAGGATTTTTTAATGATGGCCTACGGAGTCCTAGAAACGGTCTTTGAATGATAAAATTGGGTATACAGACCATTATGATGCCTTCAGGTCATAAGAGCATCGGGTCATGATTATTTTTCTAAACTAGCCGTTAATCCTTACTTATGATCACATATCCTTTGTCTATCAATTATGTTTTATTTCCTAAATTAAAAAAAATTAGGTTGAAAACCATTCAAATTTATGAATCCTTCGTATTTGTGACTTGTTTTGTGGCTTACAAATTGATAAATCCTTTGTATTCGTGACCTGATCCCTTTCTTCAAAATGTAGTTCATAAGTATGCATGCTTATTTTTGGTAGGTCTGTTGGTACTTATGACTATAGGTTGATTAGAAATGTATGTACAGGATCAAAAGGGCAGGCTTTAGGGATCAGACCTTTAGGAATATATACAAGGCAGATGATAGGACTAATGTTCAGGAATAGGAAACAGGTTATAGTTATAGGATATAGGTCGAAGAGTAGGACTAGCTCCTACAAGATATAAGAATGAACGATATAGGATAAACTGCGCATTTAGAAACTAAAATCAATAATTATCATAAACCACCATCTAAAAATTGAAATTAATAAAAAAAATTTAAAATATTAAAATGACAATTCTTATAGCCCTTTGATATCTCTTTGTTTGGGAGCTAGCTTTTGTTGTTTGATATGTTCAAGCAAAATGTGATGGTGTCCATTTCTCTTTTAAATGTATTCTCTTTCTTCTTAGGTGCAGTCTAGTCTTCTTCATTGCAATCTTTTTCTTCTTGCGTGCGGTCTTCTTCTTTTTTTACGCAATATTCCTTTGAAGAGATCTCATTCTGATAATGTGTATAGAGTAGGTCCCTTGCCTGAGAATGAAAAATTATACATAACAGGTCCCTTTTCTGAGAAATTATATATAACAGGTCCCTTTCTAAAAATATTGGACAAGAATAATTTTTAAGAATCCATTAGAAAATGTAAATACAAATCTCTTCCTCTACTGGAGATGAACTTAAGGAGATAGAAAAGCATGAACAAGTTCATAATTTCTTCTCCCCAACTAATGATTTGACTTATCCTCAAGTCATATTTCTTTCAGAATCCTTTTATTTTTACTAAGCTAAAAAGGAATTCTTACAAGCCAATTTCTTGGTTTTCTCATGAGAATTCGTTTTTAGATTATGCCATCTATAATTTTAATATCAAAACATTACTATTATTATTATTATTATTTTATTATAGAAAATAGAAACCATTTAAGGCTTGGATATTACAGTTGACTATTGTACTATCTGTAGGTCCTTTTGTTGTGATACTGTCCTCATGAAGTCTTCTTTGCTGACAGGCTTATGACAGATCTTTAGCTTGTGTCCATTAACTAGATTTGTCTGTCATTCTTGGTCAATTGAAGTTAATTTGATTGATCCATTCTCAAAGACTTTAATGATTTCATAAGGGCCCATCCAGTGGGTTGTAAATTTAGCTTTATAATCCTTGAATTTTGAGTCGAAGAGTAATGCCCAGTCACCAACTTGAAATTCCTTCTTCTTAATTAACTTGTCATGCCATTGTCTCCTTTGTTGTTGAATCATTGTTGTCCTTTTCCCTACCTGTTGTCTCATCTCATCCAACTGGTTCAATTGCATGATTCTTTCTTGCTGGGCTTCAGAGAGATCTATTCCTAAGTCTGCAGCCAATTTATATGTATGTATTTGAAATTCTATTTGGAGCATGACCTCTTTGCCATACACTAGCTCGTAGGGTGTAAACCGTTTTGTGTTTTTCCAAGTAATTCTTTATACCTAGAGTGCTTCATTGAGCTTATATGCCCACTCTTTCCTATTTGTTTCCACTGTTTTTGTCATGATCCCTTCTAGCATTTTTTTTGTAGATTCCACTCGGCCATTGGTCTGTGGATGGTAGGGTGTGCTCCATCTATGCTTGATTTTGTACTTCTCTATAATTTTTTGAACTAGTCTTGATGTGAATTCAGTCCCTTTGTCAGTTACCATCTCTCTGGGTACTCCATATCTAACAAAGATTTCTTAAAAAAGGAAATTGACTACTATTTGTTCAGTTCCCCTTACAAGTGCCTTTGCTTCAGCCCATTTAGTCACATAATCAGTACATACAAGAGTATACTTCTTACCTTTGGATGGTGGATTGATGAGTCCAAGAAAGTCGAGAGCCCATTTTTTAGATGGCTTTAGATGCACTTATGGTTGTAGTGGCATCTCATCAGAAGTGGTTGGTCTGCCCATGCATTGGCAGTTGTCACAACTTCTTACATGCTTTTTTGAATCTTTGAAAATTGATGACCAATAGTAGCCAAGGATAAGAATTTTGTGTGATGTCCTCTTTGCTGCAAAATGGCCACCACAAGGTTGATCATGGAATGAGGTTAGTATATCAATTATTTGATCCTCTCTAATGCATCTTCTAATGATCATATCATAACCAATGTAAAACAAATCGCCATTAACCCATGAATATCTTGCGCTTTGTTTGATCAGCCTTTTCTTCTCCTTTGAACCGAATGATGGTGGTACCTTTCTTGTGGACAAGTAGTTAGATAAATCAACATTCCATAGAGTTAACATAGAAATTGCAAACAAGTGTTCATCAGGAAATGAATCTTCAACTTGGACAGCTTCACCTGGATTTTGTAGTCTAGAAAAGTAATCTGCTACCTAGTTCTCTTTCCCTGGTCTGTCTAGTATGGTGAGATTAAATTCCTGCAGTAAGAGTAACCATCTTGTGATCCTGCCATTAGTAATAGGTTTGTTCATTAAGTAGCTTATGGCGGAGTGGTCCATGTGAACAAAGACTTCATATCCAATTATATAATGACAAACTTTGTCCACCACATGTATAATTGCAAGCACTTCCTTTTCCATTACTATGTAGTTGAGTTCAGCAGGAGTCAAATTTTTACTAATAGAGTAAATGGCATAAGTTAAAGCATCTTCTTTTTGCCCTAATGAAGCCCCTACTACTGTGTTGGATGCATCAGTTGAAATGTGAAAAGGTAAAGTCCAATTGGGTCCCCTTAAAACTAGAGTAGTACTTAATTTCTCTTTGAGTTTCTCGAAAGCATTTTGACAAGCCTCATTTCAATTGAATGTTACATATTTTACAAGAAATTTAAATAAAGGCAATGCTATCCTACTAAAGTTTTCAATAAATATCCTATGATACCTTGCATAACCAAGAAAGCTTCTTACATCTTTTTGATCTGTTGGATTTGGAAATTCGATAATAATTTGTATTTTGTTTCGGTCTACCTTGATTCCCTCAG
Source organism: Pinus taeda (assembly GCA_000404065.3). NCBI lineage: Eukaryota > Viridiplantae > Streptophyta > Pinopsida > Pinales > Pinaceae > Pinus > Pinus taeda. The sequence goes on along the minus strand of APFE031729861.1, from coordinate 5,542 downwards.
GAGAAATATGATGTCCTAAGACTATTCCCTCATTCATCATCATATAACATTTTTCATTGCTTAAAGACAAGTTAGTTTCTATACATTGTTATAAAACTTTCTCAAGATTTTCCAAAGAATTGTTAAAGCAATCACCATATATTGAAAAATCATCCATATATACCTCAACGCATTCGTGGACCAGATTAGCAAAATTTGCTAATACTACTCTTTGAAATGTTGTTGGAGCATTGTACAAGCCAAATGGTAGTATGTTGTAAGCATAAGTGCCCCAGGGATAGGTAAATGTTGTTTATCTTGGTCCCTTGAGGCTATGCTAATTTGATTGTAGCCACTAAAACCATCAAGAAAGGAAAATGACATTTTTCCAACTAATGTATCCAAAAATTGGTCAATAAATGGTAATTGAAAGTATTCTTTAAGGGTGGCCTTATTCAGTTCTCGATAGTCAACACAAAATTGCCATTTACCATTTTTCTTGGGAACTACTACTAATGGAGATACCCATTGGCTATTAGAAATGGGGTAAATGAATTTTACTTTTAGTAACTTCTGCAACTCACCTCTTACAAGCTCTTTGAGCATGGGGTTCATCCATCTTTGTGGGTGCCTAACTGGTTGAATACTAGTGTCTGTATAGATATGGTGAGTGCAAGTTTCTGGGTGAATTTCTTGCATGTCAGTGTAGTCACAAGCGAATGCATTTCGGTATTTGGTGAGAAAGTCAAGAAATTTCTTTTCCTGAGATGTTTCTAGAAAGGCCCCAATGTTCAATGTTTTTCCCGGGCTGATTTCTATTATCTTGCTTTGTGTGTTTGTAATGGACTATATGTAGGAGTTTACAGGGTAAGTTCCTCAGACAGAGCACGAAAAGCACACCGCTCACAAATAGATCACATATCAATACACCAGTATTTTGACGTGGTTAAAACCCTCAGAGAGGGAAACAGTCCATGGCCTGCGCCAACGTGGCTACTACAGGCAATTTATTAATAAAGAATGAAAATTTACATAAGCTTCTCTCATGCACGGTTAACCTACAAATGACCCTCCATGCGCTTTAAATAGAATTCATGACCAATCGGGTGTCAAGCTACGGATCAAGTGTCGGTAATACCGAGGAGAGAATGAACCGTCGGATCACTACATATCGTGATCGTCGGATTGTAAGTTACAAAATGTACAACGGTAAAGAAACACACTTTACCTAACTCTATACCTAACTCTATACTAGACCAAGTTGAACTTAACTATTTCCTATGTGTCGGAATATCCTAACATCCCCCCTTAAGAACAACTTGGGATAGGATTGAAGGATTTACAAATATGACACAATAGGAGAAGGAAGGAGGCACTAGAGCCTATCACCCCTTAGTGACAACTTCCTGAACTCCAACCATAAATCGAAGTTTAGTGAACTTCGCCTCTGTGAGAGCCTTTGTGAAGATGTCTGCAACTTGATCATCTGTTGAACAATATTGCACTTCAAGAACATTGTCATGAATGAGCTTTTTGATGAAGTGCATGTGAAGTTCAATTTGTTTGCTGCGCTGATGCTGAACTGGATCTTTGCAAAGCTGAATGGCACTTTGATTATCACACCAAAGTGTAGTCGGATGCTGCTGCTCAAAGCCCAATTCTGATAGGATCTGACGAAGCCACAAGGTTTCCTTACTAGCTTCCACGGCACCACGATACTCTGCTTCTGCTGACGAAAGAGAAATGGCAGCCTGTTTCTTACAAGCCCATGTAATAGGTCCTGAACCAAGAGTGAAGACATAACCGCAGTGGACTTCCGATCATCAGGGTCACCAGCCCAATCAGAATTAGTGAAACCAACTAATAGAGGAGCTGCTTTGGCACTGTAATGAATCCCAAACTATACTGTACCTCGAACATAACGAAGTATTCTTTTAGCTGCTTTCCAATGACTTTCACGGGGGTTTTGCATAAAACGAGCAACAAGGCCAACAACAAGGAAAGGTCAGGACGAGTATGGGTTAAATACAAGAGTTTTCCTACAAGTTGACGGTATAAGGTAGCATCAACTTCAGGAGAAGTACAAGAGACTGAAAGTTTGACTCCAGACTGAAAGGGAGAAGGGGCCGGCTTACATTATTCCATGTGAAAATGACGAAGAATATCACAAGCATACTTGGACTGGGAAAGGGAAATACCCTCCTTGGATTGCAAGACTTGAAGACCGAGAAAATAGTGTAAGTGTCTTAAGTCTGTCATTTCAAATTTCTTTTTAAGGCTAGACTTCACATGGTTTATAAGGTTGGGATCACTACCAGTAAGAATAAGATCATCAACATAAAGAACAAGGATGATAAGAGAGTTTCCCACTGTCTTGGTGTAGACAGTATTGTCAGAATGACACCTAGAAAAGCCAGATTCTAAAAGAAAGTTATCCATTTTGGCATACCCAGCCCGAGGAGCTTGCTTGAGACCATAAAGAGATTTCTTAAGTCGACA